>CALYDF020000756.1:0-24890 GCA_944474145.2 Dicrocoelium dendriticum | reverse complement strand
CACGTAGACAAATGTCACGTTATGCAATTAAGCCATAGACCTAACTACACCAATTATCTTGGGACAAAATGATTGCAGACCAGCTCCCAGGAAGGTGGCTTTGATGTGCTCGTACAGAGCGACCTCAACTGTCCAAAATCGGCTGAGGTAGCAGCGAAAAGAGGCAACCAGTACGTCGGCATGCTGCGAAGGGAATTTGAGCGATTCGACCCACCAACCTTCCCAATGATGCACAATTTTTAAGCGCGTACACATGTTGGATTTGTTATCCAAACCTGACAATCTTGGTTGAAGCGCGATCTAGAGGCGTTAGAGGCACCACGACGAAGAGCAACAAATAATGTAAAGGGTCTGCGCTAGCACACTTACCACCGAAGGCTGAAGCTGCTTGGAATTTCCAGCGAACGCTATCGAAGGCTGCGCGGTGATCTCATCTCAGAAGCACCTAACCAGCAGAGCAGATGCAAATCCATTTCATTAGTATTCCGATGGTTAGACTAAACTCAAGGGATAAAAGGCCTGTTCACACCAACTCAATGTGTATCTACTCGTTTTCATGCTCTTGTAGAGCAGAATACATTGGTAATAAGACACGACGTCTATCTGAGAGAATGAAGAAACACCACTCGGTCGGGCTTAGAATTGGAAGTGGAAATACTGCGAACTCTTAAATAGCCGCGCACCTAGCCGATACAGGGTATGCCACAAAGTTCACCGATTCGTTCACTTATCTATCAGGCTCCAAAGCACCGCTCGAACTACGTCCACAAGCGACTACTAGAAGCCACTGAAACAACTGCGATCCGGCTTTATGAAGCGGAGCTATGTGTTCAGAAGAAGCCAACTAAAGTCTTGGGACTGTCCTGGCCCAAACAGCCAGTGACCTCTGACCCACGAGGTCACACGCGGTCGAGTGTCGTGGCTTAGCAAACAGTGGTGGCAGCATTCAAGTAACTCACTCCAGTAGTAAAGACTTGTATGTCTGCACATTTTGATTTGCATAAACTTGTATGGGCGTGAAAACGAACTATCAAAAACATATGTTCGCTTACCCTGACTTCTGTTCTCGTATTAGCCTATCAGATATTGAATGACCCAACCAATTTTGCCGCCAGTTGCTGAAACTAAGCTACAACACGCAGCTCAGTGTAACTGCTTAAAATTGGAGGAAAGATATAGCTGTCTAGGGCGTCGACGTAATTACTTTGTACTTCGAGTTCTCCAACCCTGGAACGTACTCCCAGACTCAGCTGTATCCTCCCCTACTTTGGACGTTTTCAATATATGATTAGATGTTGCTCTTAGCTCTCATCATTTGGTTACCTAAACTTCTCTATTGTGGATTACGCCAAGTATGCTTTCCTACAGGATTAATGCATCAACTGAGCCAAAGTGAGCGTCCATATTTTACTTTTCTCACGCCTTATATCAACTTCCACTGCACCCCAGTGTATTACTGAAAGTTTGCGCTCGGTTAGTTTTAATTTTACACTGTTGTTATTTATCAATATTTTCATCTCGGCAGACGTTCGGTAAATGACCCACATATATTTTGCTTTCGTCTCTTTTACTCCAACCATCCTAAAGGACGTGTCAAGCACTTGCTTTATCCCGTGTCTGTAAGTCATGGCAAATCTGCATCCAACGTAAGGAGCCAAGGCGCGTTAACCGTTGTGTGTACAAATGTTCGTGAATCACAGGCGAGTACAATAAAGGGGAAGCTGTTGGATGATCGTAATCAGTGGAAGTCTATATGTACTGCGATTGGCATTTCGGTTGAACCTGCAATGCTGAGACGAGTCACACGTCATCCAAATTCAGCGCACTACGGTGAACCCCGACTTCTCCGGGTGACACTAAACTCCACCAAGGACACAGAGGCAGTCCTACTATCGTCCAACAGGCTTCGTCATTCATCACTCGAGGCGCGCATACTTCCTGATATCCCCTGGAACGAACGTCCGAAAAAGATGAGCAACCGTGAGGAAGTTCGTAAAGCCGAGGCGAAACGGACGATAATTGTGTACGGGGTTCCTGAGCTCCAAAACTCAACCTCTGATTCAGCGGATGCACATGACCAGGAGCAATGGAGTTACATCCGCCACGAAATCTCCCTCAATAATATCATCGCTAAGCGGTTGACCAGAATTCCATTTTCACCCAACTACAAAGGGAACGGTCCCAGACTTATGAAGGTGGTGCTTCAATCTGAGTTTATGTTACCGCTCGCCTTGGAAAACTGGTCCAAATTTCGCATGAAGCTGCCAGCGGAAATTCGATTAAAGGCATCAGGTACGCTGCCACGGATTACCAACGACTCACGGGGAGCGATCAAATTGTTGAACCATCCACTCATGCAACTTTGTGAAGGCATAGATTTATCGACAACCACAATATTCCACGAAACACGGCTGAACACGGGGGACCAGCAGGGCCCGGAAGGCCGCGATCAGTCGTCTAACCGAAAGCAAACTCAAAGGCAAACGTCACCACAAAAAACGGTTAATGGCCGACCCGTTAACGGTCGGCACAAACTCCATTCCTACCACAACCTGTGCTAGCTCACTCTTGGTTACGAAAGCACTATCCTGCATGTATACTAATGCACAAGGCCTCATAAGTAAGTTGGTAGAACTCCGTCACCGTTTGGCTTCGGAGCCTCGAGACATCATAATGATCGCCGAAACCTGGCTAAGCGGCGAAATCACAGACGCTGAGATTGCCACACCGGGTATGTCACTTCTCCGGAACGACAGAACGGGCAAGGGCAGTGGCGTGCTCATTTATTTCCGAACGAACCTTCGTTGTGAGCTCATAGACGATCCCCAGACTTGTGTCACCGACGTCCTTTGGTGCAAACTGTGGTTGGAACGCAACGACGTATGCCTTCTCTCTGTGGTTTACCGACCACCGAAATCCACTCCGGAAAGGGACAACAGACTTATCTCCGCTTTTCGCTCCGTGCTTAATCAGAAGTACAGCCACATCCTCGTTGCAGGAGATTTCAACACCCATGACTTGGAAAATCCAGCATCCGAGACAGAAGTGTTCAAGGCATATTTGCAAGAGCTACTCTCTAGCACCTTCTTGTATAACCACGTCACCGTTCCAACCAGGTTCAGAACAGGAAACAACCCATCGATATTAGATCTAGTGCTCACTAACGAAGAGCTCATGGTCGATGGACTAAAGGTGTGCAGTCCTTTGGGCCGTAGCGATCACGTGACTTTGCAGTTCGATTACATCTGCTACGCCGAATATCCAGCTGCGGAGCTCGAAACGAGGCAATCTGTTACCCATTACCACGTTCTGTCTGCTCTAGTTGAGAATACCAGTTGGACGTTTCTAGCTAACTGCACCCCAGAACTAGCCTGGGAGACATTTGCGAACACCATCACGTCACTAGTCATAGAAGCCTCAGCACCAAAAGTTTCCCAACATCCCCGCACAGCGAAATCATTCTTGCGAAGCCGGACGCGCAAATGCATGACTCTAAGGGATCGGGCATGGCGCACGTATAAAAGCAACCCCAGCGCAGAAAACTGGACGGAATACGTTTCGCATCGCAACTACTGTGTGCTTTTGGTTCGCGAAGACAAGAGAACGCATCAGCACGAGCTAGCCAAACGATTCTGTTCGAACAAAAAGCTTCTTTACAAACATGTGAATGGACTTCGCAAGGTGCAACGGGGAATCCCACCACTTAATACGACCAATGGGTATACACATACTGCGAAGGAGGCGGCCAACGCATTACGGGCCCAGTACTCCCCAATCTTCCAAGGTGTACAAGCCACGACGTATATTCCGCCACTAGTTACCCCACCGTCCGTTTTATCCAACGTCACGTTCACTGTAGAAATGGTGCTGCAAAAGCTGCTATCCTTGCGTCCACACAGCTCTCCCGGGGCCGATAACATTCACCCGAAAACATCACAGGTAGCTGCCATCCACTTGGCCGAACCACTAGCTGCATTTTTTCAGCGCTGTTTCGATGAGAACATCGTACCTTCGAGGTGGAAACAAGGTGTAATAACGCCCATATACAAAACAGGAAGTCGATCGGATCCTGCCAATTACCGCCCCGTAACGCTTCTGCCTGTGATCGCCAAAGTCATGGAAGCGGTGATAGCAGATGCGTTAATGGGATACTTGGAAAACTACGGCATAATTGCGCCAGAACAGCATGGGTTTCGTCAACATCGTTCATGTACGACGAATCTGCTGATAGCTCGTGACAACTGGACCGAGACCGTCGATGAGGGAACAGGAGTCGATGTTGCATTCTTGGACTTTTCGAAAGCCTTCGATCGCCTGGATCATCGAATCCTGCTCATTAAACTCCAACAGTATGGTATCGGAGACCCGTTATTAGGATGGATCGGTAACTTTCTCTCTGAACGGCAGTTAGAAGTTAGAATTCGATCATCCTTTTCCGATCCGATTCGAGTGGGATGCGGCGTACCGCAGGGTTCGGTACTTGGGCCTCGTTTGTTCCTGCTTTTCATTAACGATCTAGTAAGAGTTATTACGTCGAAATTCTTACTCTTCGCGGACGACCTCAAGGTTTGGCGGGCGATAAAACGATCGGACGACCATGAAGTCCTACAGCGTGACTTGAATGAGGCCTGGAATTGGTCGGTGAGAAACGCCCTGCCGTTAAATGTGAACAAATGTCGCGTTGTTCATATCCGCCATCGACAAGTCCACGTCTACAAGCTTGGGGCACACGATCTGAAGACCACCACTCAGGAACGCGACTTGGGTGTGCTGGTACAGGAAGACCTCGGGTGTTCCAAACAGTTAGATTCCGCTTCTAAAAGGGGCAACCAGCACGTTGGGCTCCTGCGAAGAGCATTCGGAATTTTGGATCCATCCATCTTCTCTTTGATGCTGAATGCCTACGTGCGTCCTCACGTCGAATATGCAATCCAGGCCTGGCAACCCTGGCTAAAACGTGACCTTGCAGCGCTTGAGACCCCACAGCGTCGAGCAACGAAAATCGTCAAGGGCTTGCGCCACACTCCTTACCAGGAACGACTGGAGATACTCGGAGTGTTCAGCGGACGGTACCGGCGACTTCGTGGAGACCTCATACTAGTGTACCAGATATTGAGCGATCCCAGTCACGTATGCCGCCACCTCTTGAAGCTCAGCCCGAACACTAACCTTTGCGGTAACAGTTTAAAGCTGAGCCAACAGTACAGTCGTCTAGACTGTCGGAGAACCTATTTCTCCCTCCGGGTCTGCGGGCCCTGGAACGCCCTTCCAAACTCAGTTGTTTGTGCCCCCACATTAGATACGTTTAAAAAACGATTGGACGTCACACTGAGCCCCCTGCGCTTTGTTTTATGAACGAAAACGCTTGTATATATTTAGGCTGACCAGCCTCTTTGGATTTATACCCCAAATTCACGGTCGTAAATCTGTGCGAACCGGTGAGTACTCCATTTTTATTTGCTACCATCACCAACGATAACAATTTCTTAGCCAGTTTTGCGTCGTACCACTTTATCCCCCCTAAAACTGTTTTACTTCTACCTTTTATCTCACTGACGCTCCTTACTTCAACCACTTATGTGGTTTGCCAATCTGTTAGTATTTCTATTGCCAACCTGCGGGACTCGTTAAGTGTATGCTTTTTTACCCGTCATATACCATTGTTCCATTGTTCCATTGTTCATTTGTGGTCTAGGTGTCGACTATTATTTCCTCGTTGGTAAGCATAGGGACCAAAACATTGGTATATATATATATATGCAAAAGTCTACAAATAAACATAATGCCATCAGAAACCATGGGATTCAAACGAAGGTACAGAAATAGTAAAATAAAACACAACACAACACATTGGGTGTGTCACCGATTCGGAACCACGTGGAAATGGTGATGTAGATATACAGAAGTACATCGGCAATGAAATCTTGCGAGTCAGCCTTGGATTGTTCGCTGTGCAATGTTGGGATTTCGATTGTGTTCAGGTTGAAGTCCCCACCAGAAGGAAGTGACTGTATGGTCGTTTCAGGGCTGGCTTCACTGTAGAAGAGAAACCCTGGTTCATTTGCAAGGTGGACATTGGAGGGCGGTAAAGTGCTGCTAGTAAATACACGACACCACGTCTTAGGTGCATACGACACCAAAGAGAACCGACGACTTGCTTTTGTGGGTCCTTAATGATATCAACAAGCAAGTCGAATGGGTAATACAGGAGCACTCCGCCTCCACCACTAGGTCGCTCGTTTCGTATGGAAGTCATTTCGTGTATAGCAATCTCAGCATCGGTGATCTCCGAGTTCAGCCATGGTTTGGTGACCATAACTAGCTTCCAAAGCTCGGAAACCTGACGAACATAAAGTGCGAGAAGAAGATCTTTGCAGTGATATACAAACAAGCGAGGGCATCGGTGGTTAGAAGCGCGTTTGTGTATGCTAATTTCTGGTGACGGTCTAAGCCGAACTTGTGGGGTCGGCTGCAGGTCGTTTTTGTAGGACCGATGAGGCAGGCCCTAGGCCTAGTTCGGGATGTTGTATAGAGCTCTCAGCCCCATCAATACGATGACCATGCTGTCCCTCGTCAGCTGTCGGCATTTATGTATTGTCTCCGTTCTGAGATACACGGTGATGGAATAATATTGGTAAATGGCCTGCACAGTGTTACCTTATATATCTAAATTTCTATCTAGCTAAATTTCAAAGGCACCGGTAGTCGAACGTAACTAGCCTCTTCAGATCCGCTGCTTTAAGCGACCAGGCTTCCCAAGCGTACAGTAGGGTCGACCGTACATAAGCATTTTACACTACTCCTCAGGGCAAGAGTGATGTCGCGCCGGCGCCATAAGTGGCGAAGCATAGCAAAAGCGCCTCGAGCTTTTGCTATACGGTTCGCGATGTCATCCTCAATCCCACGGGCACTGATACAACTTCCCAGGTAGTTGAATTTCCGAACGACTTCTAGCTGATCCCTACCAAGGGTCAGGGTAGGAGGCGGTCCAAACCAATATTGGAGGCACGCTTTGCAATTCGAGGGTGCGAAGCAAAGCCCGAAGTGACGGATAGCTAGTGCTAATCTGTCCAATGCCGCTTGACACGTTTGTGAACTATCACAGATTAGGGCAATATCATCAGCATACTCAAAGTCAAGAAGTCGTTCGCCTGGGATCAGATCCACACCTTCTAAGTCGTGTCACGTGAACGCCATTTCCATGACTTCGTCAACAGCGAAGTTGAAGAGGAAAGGTGACAGCGGGCATCATTCTCACGCCGCTGGAGACATTAAAGTGCGACGACAACTTGCCGTAAGCCCTCACTCTGCCTGAGCCCCGCGCAAGTAATGCTCGGCTAATATTTACATATTTCTCAGGTACATCTTTCCTGAGTAGACAGTCCCACATTGCACGTCTATCAACTGAATCGATTGCACATTTGATATCGAGGAACACGACAACGGTGGGCCGCCAATATGTGTGACGGTGCTTCAACAAGTGACGCAAAGTGAAGATGTGGTCAATGCAGCCACGACATCGACGAAACCCGGCTTGCTCTTCACGAATATGGCTTTCACGAATGCCAGTTAGTCTGTGAAGGATGACAGAAGCGTGCACTTTGGAGGCTATGGAGGTCAGACTGATTCCTCTATGGTTGCTGCATTCCGATAGTGATCCTCCCTTGAAAATTGGGACTATGACGGAGCTGCTCCAGTCAGTTGGGACAGCTTCCTTCTCCCACAGTTTCACTAGTAACTCGTGTAATTCATCCACAAGAGTAGGTCTCCGTGGTTGAAGACGGCTGGAGGAAGATCATCTGGTCCCGAGGCTTTAGTTAACTTCAACAGTCCGGTCTCATGTTAGACTTCTGAACGAGAGGGTGGATCCAAAGGGACAGCCCACGGAGCGATGCGAGCAGTGGCCGGCGAGAAACCTAACAATTCCGACCGATTTAATTGCCTTCCAAATCGCTCAGGGCAATGCTCTAAGCTTTCTGACAAGTTGTGGATAGGTTGTCCACTCTCGTTAAAAATTGTTTCACTAATACCAAGTCTCCTGCTGCCGGATTCCCGTATCAGCCGAAATAACTTACGATGGTTACCAAGGGCAGCGGCCATTTCCATCTATGAAGCACGATGAGACGACCGGGATTCGCTGTCTCTCTTCAGACAAGCACGGAGTCTTGCCCTGACTTCTTTGCGAGTTTCATTGTGTTCGCTTCCAGCCGGGATATGCCGGCGAGTATCCATAAGTTCCAGAGACTGAGAAGAGACCCAGTGTCCATGTTGGCGATTAGACATACCACATAAGGATTTGCCTGCTGCTAGTCAGATCTGGTGGATATGAGACAAGTAAGCTTCAATGGCATCCAGTGAACGTTTATGCAACTCGCATGACAGCTTAATTTGATAGGCATTCAGAACAGCTGGCTTCGCCAGTTGGCTGGTGTCAATGCGGTCACAACGTCGTCGAGGGCGTCCGTCAAAAGGCATCCGCAGGTCAGCACATACATGTGCACGCTCGGTGTCCACATCTGTGCTCCAAATCGAGCGACAGTTCTGGACGGAGCCTCACCATCGGTAACTTTTTGCAATGTGATCGCTTTGCGTCTATAGTTGGTTCGAGGCTGGTGGGCGCCAAGTCACGTTCCGGCAGGTGCTGTGTCGAAATTCGTGCTTGCAAGAAATAAGCGGGCATCTTCACACAAATGAAGTAACCGCTCACGATTATCATTAAGGGAGTTACACCACGTCAACCGCCCAAATGCGGCTCAGCTGTGGATAATTTTCCAACTTAAGCGTTCAGTTCCCCATCCAGCACAACAGTATCCGAGCTTCTTCTGTGGCTAAGGAGCTCGTTCAGTTGACTATAGAAATTGTCTTTTACCGAGTCATCGCTACAGTTTGTGGGTGCACAGGCAGCGATGATGAATAGATACCTATTAGTCACACGCGACTTTGAGGTTTTGAACAAGCCAACCAATCGGACCGCACACATCCGGCTACTAGTTGAAATCCAATCAACCAGAGTAGCTTCAGCCCGGGGGCCCAGGGCAATAGCAACACCGGTTTGGCCGGTGCTCGAAGCGGCTTCGTCACCGGATAGACGCAATGAGAAAGTGCTGATAATGTCAACTGAAGGGGACCGCAGGTTGAGTACAGAGCTCGAGTCTTGCAGGCGGGTCTCTGAAAAGCCACAGAAATCGATGGAGATGATCTCTAGTGTTCGGACAAGTGATGCCTGTTGACCGATCTGAAGCAATGTGCGAACATTGAGGCATGCCAATCTGAAGGAGGATCCAGGGCTCCAAATAGAAGCCGATGAATTGCGCTTTACCGTTTGCTTGGACATGGGCCTGTTGACATGGCAGGATTAACGCTCCGCGTTCACATGTGAGTTGAAAATAAAAGACAAGCGACTATTGCAGCAAGGTGGAGGAGGGGCGAGAAATGGGGAGTTGAAAACTGGGGGGATAAAAGTGAAGCTGGCACAGGACGATAAGGGTGAAAAGGAGTAGGAGGGGGAATACGACGGGATGGCTTGAGCGGAAGCATCCAAACCCCTATCCACCCTGCTCGATGCGACAGATAGGGCACCGTTGATTATCCTCTGCTGTGACCGGAGCAACAGAACTACGTTTGAAGAGAGATTCATTGTCTTGCTTGGGTAGGATGCTGTCAGGTTGCCCAGGCCTAGACAGGAGGACGATTAGGGTTCGCAACTAAAGCCTTTAGTTAAAAAACCTGACCACAAGCTAGCGCGTTTGGTGTTGGGCTACAAGGAGTCCTTTTTAAAGAATAAGATGCCATCCTTATTCCAACCTTCAATCTGGAGGACCAGGAGGTTGGTTTTGTCTGGTCTCTAACCATTGACCAATCTGGCGTGAGTGGATCTAAAGGCGCAAAAAAGCACCACCCAGCATAGGTTAGTGGATCACTGTGGCACAGAAACCATCGCACCACGGTGAGGTCCAGCCTCATTTCGATGGCATCGAAGGATGTACGCTTGATCCATCCAGAATCTACTTCAAAGCAACGTGGATAACTTTAGATTGCTGCTGTCATGAAATCTGGTGGTGGATTCCCGCAAACTCCGTAGGCCGGTTTCGGATATCTTCTGGCGAAAAGTACCGGGTGTTTTAGTCTAGGCTGATTTTGCATACACGAAACAGACATAAGTAGCGTCAAAGAGGGGCACCCAGGACGTGGGCCTCTTGAAGCGTGCATTTGGAGGATTCAACATTACCTTGATCTGGCGAAGTTGAAACTGTGCGTCTTCGACCTTTTGTTGGCTGCTTTGACATTTTGCTACTATTCAGCAAAGTAGTTAGACTACCATCGTTGCTTTATAGTAACGGTCAGTCACTCTGTTAACTAAAACAATTCTTGCTATTCCCTAACGGCCAAAGTCGGAGTGTGAGATAGAACCGCCCGTAGGAAGATCCAGGGCTAAACGTAGGACTGCTACGCAGAATCATTCTGCCTCCACCAACGACTGCTCTGTTCCCCGAGAGGGCGCTGTAATATAAACTTCAATGTTTGCAATATTGAAGAATGCAGCGCAGTCTTTTACTCATATAATGGATTTATCCACCGCAATGCTGAGAAATTGAAGTCAGTGTTGTCTGATGAACCGATGGAATTACATGCAAAGGTAGAGTCCTCAGAAGGCCAGATGAACATGCTAAAACAAAAAGGTGCCTCTCTCAACGAGACACTGGCGATACTCGCCCCCATTTGCCTGTCTTGTGCGCCCTCATGAATCTTGTAACCCCATTACACTTGAAGCTGCCGGCATTTTATTGTCTTCTATCGCATCGGAAGTTCGTGAGAGTGCCAAGCAGTAGAATAACGTAACAACCTCCAATGTCCCACATAAAGTTCCGTTGGAAAATCTCAAAGGCCTGTTGATAGCCGCAACTTGTCATCTGACACTTGCATATGTAAGCGTCTGAGAAAGTGGAGCGGCAAACGAAGCTGCCTAATTATCTTCATCTTTCGTAAGCAGGAGGTTGCTGAAAGTTTTCTAACGAGAAAACACCAAATTAAATTTTGCCTCAAATCTGGACCGATTCTAATAAAACCAGATAAAACACGTTTACCAACGGCATCTGGCTTTCCAAAAAATGCCAAAACTCAACTCAGCTTAAACACTAGAAAGGGCTCTATAGGGGTTCCTACTGCCTGCAATGCTCTGCACTCCAAAACCCTACCTAGTGTAGATCTTTACTTGTCTCTTCCATAGCTCCCATCAAAAGTTCCTTCCGTAACAAACGGCATCCAACGAGCATACAAAAGTCAAGCTATGTACGAAACTCGCCGTATGCTTAAGGGTTCGTGCAAGTCCACAATTTTCGCTAAGGGATCAGAAAGTCACATGACTACCTCTGAAGAGCATAAAAATGAGCATATAAATTTAAGCGCTTCTTTACCTTGTGCTCTTGACATGCTGGGCGTGCCACCACCCATACCAACTCCCATCCGTACGTGGTTATCATTTAACAAACAACACCCCACTGCTCCTGTTGTCCCGACACGTACAGCACACGTACAGCAAATACAGGCCTCTATGTGCACTGGCTCAGTAGCTTAAGCTGGCAGTCCTCGGTTCAATCCTCAATAGAGGACCGAGGGAATGCGCACCACTGATGAGCCCCACAGGGCGAAACGCGTCTGGTGCTTTTCCGGACTAGGCTATACTGGGTAGCTTTTGAACACTATCGGGATGCATCCTTAGCAAAGCTGCACTGGGATTGCTGACCTAGCGACGGCTAATAGCTCACCTGCACGTCATTCTCCAATGGTACCATACCATTCGCTACGACTCAAAAGTCGCTTTGATTTGAGACTTGCTTGCTTAGCTGCTGATGAACTCATAATAAACCGTCGTCCGCAACTTCGCAAGCCGCCTGACGTGCCCAACTGTTATGCAGCACATAGCCAGGTACTTTCTGCAAATGAGCTGCGAGCACCCGGCGCTAGATTTCCTTGATAGCGCCTACCCGTCGTCTTCAGGTTATAGGTAAAGATACCCAGTTCTTGCTGTTGCCAAATGCCCAGACTTCAAGCAAAAACACATGAACAACAACCAGAACAGCTTAATTGGCTAAACCCTTAGCATAGAGCTGGCGCTAAACACTCGCCGGAAATGAGACAGTACCCAATACAACGCACAATATCACCCTCTCTTCGTGCCCCCATACACAAATCAACATCATCTCAGGCACAATTGTCTCTGGGGCAACGCACTGCCGCTGGCAATTTTGCAGTCGCTTGACCACAAGGCCTTCAGAAGTTGCAACCTCCGTGAAATCCAATGCAGCCAGAAGGTTTAATGAAAGTAGTGAGTAAAGTGTCAGCGTTTTTACTGACAATACAAACCAGCCGCTCGACTTTCATTGGTAACTCACCAATGGTGCAGCAATTATGATGGGGCCAGATAAATCCAACTTTTTTTTCGGGGACAATGTAGGATTTCGCCCACCTTACACAAATTCAACTTCCATATACCTTACACCTATCCCAGGTAACACGACACCGCTGGACTCCGCCTCCTCGGTGCCTCTTACCGACTCCAAATTTGTAACTTGCAAGCTCATTCTCAACATGCGTCTCCCAAAATTTGTTAACCCCTCCCTACTACAGAGAGAACGCCACATCAACCACACCAAACCACACTGTTGACATTGGGTATTGAGCGACGAACTCCAGCCCCCAGATTGCTCCTGCTGACTCCGGAGCTACGACCATCTTGTCGGAGTTGGGATCCTTCACGGTGCGCCATCCCCCTAGGCACATCAGTAACAATTATGCCCTTTCTGCGCCTTCCTGTACTGATGTTCTTCACTCACTTCCCAATGTTCTCCTACTTTTTGTACCTACCGTGGTTACCGGGATGTCCTCCGATGGTACCAAACTGGTTGACTCCAGTACATCCGTCTTCATGAGCACACAAATCTATTACTGCAATGCTGCCTGTCCACATGTGGCGCTGACTTCCCTACGAACATTTTTACTCCTGCTCACCGTCTTCTTTCAACGGCAGCTTTAGCCACCCTAAAGACTTGACTGCTTATGCTGACCACATAAGAACCCACAACGTTAGAAAGTCCCTAGCCAAATGATCTGGGTTTCAAACAATCATAGAAGGACCTGGAGCAATATCGCTATTTATGGACGCCTCGGATGTTCTGCAACACTCATCAGGAATTTCAAACTACCGGAGTAGCCATATTGCCTACACCATGTTCCACATGAACGCTAGATCCATAGTAAACAGGACGCACCTCCTTGACTCATTGATAACGCTATCTCATGCGCATATAATACTCACCACAGAAACGTCGTTAGCAGTGCATGCATCTGATAACCCGTTCCACATTCCCGGTTACGTGATATCAGCAAGGGACGCGCGGATCAGCATGGTGGTGGTTGTAGTATATACGTTCGTAACGACTTTACTGCACAACAGTATGAATTGCTCAGCTTTAGTAACAACCATGTCTCAATATGGACCCTCACTACAGGTAGGTGGCCTGAAATCCTTATCGGCCGTTAAACTGGCCGTTGCCGCTCATCCCTAAAACACCACATTTGTGCTGGCTACTGCAAACGTATTAATTTTATTTGAATCTTTTGAAGAGCTCTTTGGCTGGACCATTTCTAGGTAGCTAAGATCACTCAACTTCACTGATGCTTTAAAAAAGTAGCAGACACAACACGCAAAACTCGCGGTTTGTTGCTTTTATCCAGTTGATCCTAGATACCAATAAACTTTTTAACAAATGCTGACCTCGTCCACTGGAAGAAGAATCATATACTTCGTTCAAACAATGTGCTACCGTTGCTCAAAGATTCGGGACTCTAATTATGTGACATATGTGCACTCTACCCATTCTGCTTATAAATTTGTAAAATTCTCATCTTCAGTGATGCTGTCTACATCATACTTGTGATAGATCGTCTAAAATGCTGAAAATGCATCCAGCGCTCCCACTTATAGGGCCGTGTACCATCTGCCGGTAAATATGCAAATTTATTTATTTATTTATTTATTTATCTGGGTGCATAAAGCTTTCCTTGAATTGTCTACCACCGCACGGCACCAAAGGTAATGTCGATGCGCTAGCCCAAACTTTTCTTGGGGCTTCCAATATTTCCTCACGCCATAAGATAATTAGAGGTGACTTCAACATGCCGCACGTCTCCTGGAAAGAGCACTCTACACCTCCAATGTAGCAGAGGTTTGTCGATGACACTGTCGCAAACGACTGGACTCAGCATGTCCTTCTACGCACTAGGGGGCCCAACACCCTTGATCGTACTTTTACCAATGGCATCACTAATGCGGCAGTCAGTCTAATTGGTAATATTGTTAGTAGTGATCACAAATTAGTCCAGCTCACCTTCAGTTTATGCAGCCCAATGTCCCCCAATGCGTCACTTTCAGACGGTTCCAAAGAACAAACTAGAATTGTGTCTCTTTACTCCCTTGATCTTTGAACTGGGATGAATTTTTTCTGGCTACCGACGTTGATACAGTAACCTGCGCGCATTATAACCGCTTTAGTTACTGTCTTAATGTGGTTACCCCAATTCAACGGGCATCGAGAGATTAACCGGATGAAGGCGCTTACCTGCAGCTGTGTACACGGGCCCTTCATGGATAAACAGTTATAAGAACTGGTTAGACACTGTCGGAAATGCACCAGTATGATAAAAGCGCCAAAAAAGCGAAGTTCCATTCATGTCCATAGGCTACTAAAACATAACGCGTCATCCAGGTCGACTTCGCAGGACAGAACAACGGCTGAAATTTCCTCATCGTAGTCGACTCATACAGCCGGTAGCCTGAAGTACCTCTCATGGATAGCACAATCAACAATGCTAAGGCTGCAAGACTGCGCCAACTCTTCAAAAGATTCGGCTGCCCTAGGAAGATGGGAACTGATGACGCCACTCCGTTCACTTCCGCAACATTTACGCAGTTCTGTAAGCAATGTGCCGTCCTGTACGTTCGCGCACCGCCGTTTCACATAGAGTCGAATGGTCAGGAGGGAAGGTTTGTCGCTACTTTCAAGTGAGCTCTCCAACATTAACAGGAGAGGACGCACAGAAAAAGTGATTCACCTGTGCTTTTTCTACTACCGATCAACACCGAATCCACAGGATCCGAAAGGAGTTTCTCCAGAGCATGCTAGGATGAACCGGAAAATTCATACGATGTTAAACGCCATTCAACCGCACTCAGAGCCTTCTGTTGGTGAAAGAAATCGACGAATGCAACATACTTCTAACCGACGGCATGGAGCAAAGAAACCGTCGTTTAAACCTGGACAGACAGTGCTGGTGCGTGAATATCGGAAAGGCCAGGCGAAGTGGATGCCTGGGACAGTCAAAAATAAGCTCGGAATTGTCATGCGTGACGTAGTTGTGTGAACAAAGTTTTGGGCACTACATGCAAACTACAGTTTAGCTGAACTCTGCTACCCTAGTCTCGTAATATTGTTAGAACAATAAGCTCGCGCGATGCAGCGCCCTATCAACCCTGATCATGACGGTCATCTACTTCTTCAGAAAAGCCATTTCACAATTTCGTAAAGAGGAATATAACCCTCTAGGGACACTTATTCCCAAACTGGTGTTAGTAATATTTCCTCTGGCACACATGAATAACATAAAAATTCGCGACGTGGCGCTCAAGCCATGCAGATATTCTGATGTTCTCTTTCTTTTTTACTTGCTTCCACGGCCTACTATCTCAGTTGTAAATGGCCGCTGAAACTTCCACCTGCTATTGGTCTCCTAACTTGCACTTACTTGTATCCGCTGCTTGTGAGCTTTGCCACAACTCTGAGTACAATATGGTGATTTCTCTTCATTAGTTAACATTTTCTGTCTCAACATGTAAGCTTGATAAGCTCAACAACCTGCGCGATGCAGCGCATTTTCAACCTAGCTACCGACGTTCAAATAATTCTACAGCAAAGGATTTCCACACCTCTGCATTTAAAGCATTTAGTACCCCTATTGGCCAGGGGGAAGGTTTGCCCGTACTTTTAAAATCAAAATAGCAGGACGCATATAGAAAGTGCTTGACCGGTTCCTTTTCTACTGCCGATCAACACCGAATCCACAGGATCCGAACGGGGTTTCTCCAGAGGATGCTATGATGAACCGGATACTTCCTACGATTTTCGACGCCATTCAACCGCGCTCAGAGCCTTCTGTTGGTGAAAGAAATCGACGAATAGAACATGATTTTAACCGACGGCATGGAGTAAAGAAACCGTCGTTTAAACCTGGACAGACAGTGTTGGTGCGTGAATACCGGGAAGGCCAGGCGAAGTGGATGCCTGGGACAGTCAAAAATAAGCTCGGAATTGTCATGTATGACGTAGTTGTGTGAACAAAATTTTGGGCCCTACATGCCAACCAGCTACGGCCAACACTGCGTTAATCAGACGAAGCAAAACCTGCAGATCTGCCGTTCGAGTTATTAGTGAAAGCATCAACTTACCAAAGGGACCTGTGGACGACTGGTCACAGTCGAGCAAGGAAAGCAGACCACAGGCGTCGGAACCCATTTCTCGGGCACTTCAGCGCAGGAGATGGACCGAGAGGCAAAGAACACCGTCCCGAAGACTGCAAGTTAATCTCACGTTTTCATCATATACCGCGGATGTCATCTCACAATGGGTGTCACGGAGAAATTAAGCATTTCCAGGAAAATCCATTCCTTCAGCGATAATCGATTGTTAAGGATTATCGCATCGATTTCCAATGTTTTGGAACGTTATAAAGCCAGCAGGTGAGTAACATCCTTCCTGAAGATAGGCCGAAACTATGGATAACAACTAAGCTTGGCGATTGTCCTTCGTGTCCCCGAAGTGGATGGTGAGTAAGAGACCTATAAATAGAGCCAAGTTCCGCTGCATTTTTACTGTTTTGTGGTTAACACGTTGTATTTTCTAGGTCATTGGCGTTCTACTTTTTCCTTCGATTACGCTAGATGATTTGTGGAGCAGTAAAGTTGCTGTTTTGGAATCTCGTCAGGTGAGAAGATTAGAAGAGTTTCTGCTTACTGCCGTCGGCTTTATGCCGTGTCACTTTTGCTGAGGAAACTGTGTGAATGAAACTGTTATCACTGGGTATCCAGAACTTTCCTAGGGTCGATAACATCCGATCGAATTCTTTACAGTCTGCAATCACTGAATTTGCAGGACCTATATAGATATAATTTATCAGCGCCATATGAAGTAGAACCATGTTTCAACAATATGGAAGCAATGGTTCACAACTCCTATTAATAAGGGAAATAGTCGCCTTGGTGGAACAAATTATCGTCCGATAACGCTATTCCCTTTGCTTTCCAAGTTTATGGAGTCTATCATTACGGATGCATTCAAGCAGTATCTGGAAAATCACCAAATGATTTCACATGTTACATAGCTCCAGACAAAACGCTGATATATCAAGAACCTGTTAATTGCAAGCGATAGCTGGACTGAAGCAGTTGATGGTACAGCCGGGGTCAACGTCACTTACCTGGACTTGTCAAAAGCATTTGATTGCTTAGACCACCGAATTCTCCTCCATAAACATCAGCTCTATGGCAATGGTGACCAACTGCTGCATTGTATAGATATTTTCCTGCAAGAACGTCGGTTGGCAGTAATAGTACGTGGATTCCTCTACGACGCAATTTTGGTGGAGTGCGGCCTACCAGAAGACTCGGTGCTCGGACCCCGTACATACTGGACTTTCATAAACCACTTGGAGAGGGAAATAACTTTGATTTCCTGTTCTTCTCGGAGGATATCAAGTTACGGCGAGCGATCAGAGAACCAAAGGAACACAAAATTATCCAGTGTTACCTTAACACGATTTCAAACTGCTCAGTTCTGAATACACTAACGTACAAATTGTTAAATTGCACCATAGGTATGACTACGTGCATAGGCTGGGGTCATTTGTATTGCAAGCAATTTCCCAAGAACACGACCTTGGTGTGCTCATTCAATGTGACCTTAACTGTCCAAGTCTGTATGAGGCAGCAGCGAAGAGAGCCAACCAGCAAGTCGGCTCGCTGCGGAGAGTATTCGGAAGATTAGACCAATCCATCTTCTCCATGATGCACCATTCTTACTTTCGCCTTCACGTTGCATGCGCCATCCAAAGATGGCAAGCCTGCATAGAGCGAGACTTAGAAGTGCTAGAGAAACCATAACGCAGAGTCACAAAGAAGGTCAAGAGCCTATGAAATTTATCCTACAATCAAAGACTAAAGTCACTGGGAGTCTTCAGTGGTCGCTAACGAAGGCTGCGAAGTGATCTCATATTAGACCACCAAATATTGTGTGACTGTACTCACGTATGCCGTCACTTGCTGAAACCCGGCCATAACACTAATCTCAGAAGTTACCCTCTGAATTTGTGTGCAGAGTACAGCCGCCTGGAATGCCAGTGATTATATTTCTCCTCGCTTTTCCTAACCATGTAGCAATCCAAAAAACTAGCTGTTTCCTCCCCCACCTTGGATCTTGCTTTTGACCACCATCAATTTGTTGCCTAAACTGTGCCACTTCAGGGTATATTAATTATCCCTTCAAACCGGATTAACATGTCACATAAACCTGAGGAAGCGATATCGAAGTAGTATACTACTTTTTACTTTACTCACGGAGTACATCAAATATAACTGTCCCCATGTTGCCTCTACGTTCGCATTTAATTAGCATTTACACTAGTATAATTCAGCAACGTATCTGCTGGATAAACCTTCGTACAGATAACGTACATGTCATTTGATATTATCGTTTTACCCCACCAGCCTACACGACTTGTCAAGCAACTGATTTGTTACCCGGCATAAATCATAGCTCATTTGCACGGTGTTCAGTATTTCCACAACGGTAACACTTATTTCCAATTGAGGATCGCGTCAGAGAGCGTGTAGAATCCAGGCAGTCACTTTCAGTAGACACTGCGTTAGAAAAGAATATTTTGTTCTGTTCCGTGTCTACGGCCTTCGCGCGGGTCACGTCGCAGACCCTGTCCCAAGTGAGATTCTCTGCATTTTCCATTAAGAGACTTTCTGATCCGAGATGTCGTGAGGTCAGAAATCAATTGTTGTATCAGCAGTTTTTTCCACTTTCTTCTCGGGAATACTATTATAGTCACACTTCTGAACAGAACAAATTGGGAGAGAAATGAAAGTATAAACTGATTCACCAGATGCTTGCTTCTGCTGCGAAAACTTGTACTGAGAATTATAAGTGTTCACTCGAAAACTTTAACCTTTATCAAGGGTCGATAAGGCAACTGTTAATGTATGTTTCTCCGACAGGTTTAGAGCCTCAACTATACGTCGACCCTCTGAGCCGAGGTGCAAGCGAGAAAGCTTGAAATTATCCTCCGCTCTCAGTGTCACGGATGGATTAAGAACTGGCAGCACAGAAACATAATCTGAAAAACTACTTTTTCAAGCTTCCCAGCAGTCGGCATTTGGGGTACCCGCAGAGCCAGCAGAGAACGGTGCAGGAGCAGTAGTGTGCAAATACATCGGTAACATGCGACGCCAATTTGTTGTACCACGCATAGCAGTAGACCAATGCAGCACCGGAATGTATGTATGGGAAACTGTCTGCACATCTGCGCCTTACAATCAAATCGA
The DNA here is from genome assembly GCA_944474145.2 of Dicrocoelium dendriticum. Classification (NCBI taxonomy): domain Eukaryota; kingdom Metazoa; phylum Platyhelminthes; class Trematoda; order Plagiorchiida; family Dicrocoeliidae; genus Dicrocoelium; species Dicrocoelium dendriticum. The sequence goes on along the minus strand of CALYDF020000756.1, from coordinate 5,233 downwards.
CAGACATTAGTATTGCCACCAATCAGATGCAAGAGCATGTGGCTGGGTCAACGAGTATTAGGTAGATGGGTTAGTATAAGCAAAACAATAGCAAAAGCAAAGCAAATTATTGGAAGACGACAAAATATATATCTAACACCCCTGCACATCAGGCTTGGTTCGATTAAAAACGTCGTCAAAGCCCTCATGCGAGATGGTTTTGCGTTCCAGTTCCTGAAACCAGTATTTCCGAACATCAGTGACGTGAACCTCAAAGAAGGGATACTTAATGGGTCGGATATTCGCCGGTTAATGGAATACAGTGGCTTCGAATTCCATTTAAATATCTTTGAGTTAGAAGGGTAGGAATCATTCAAGGCAGTGTGTATAGGATTCTTTGGCAGTACGAAGGCAGAGTACTACGAAGACATCAAAAAAATACTCACTGCGGACTATCCGGATGTTGGCGCTCGAATGTTACTCATGATGCACCTATTGCATAATCGCCTCCATTTTTCACTGAGAACGTGGGATATGTTAGCGACGAGCATGGTGAGCACTTCCACCAAGACATTTCACTCCTGGAGCAACGCTGCAGTGGCAGGTACACGCCTTCTATGATGGGTGACTTCTGCTGGTTTCTTCAGGGTGAGGGGGCTGGATCATACAAGCGACGACCTCGGCGAAGTCATCATTCTCCAGTGCCAAGCTGCAGTCATAGTTAGCGGCGAGTAGTGCGCATGGTGTTTTAAACCTAACTGCTACAAAAAGGCATTCTGTATATATTGTACTTCAGTAGACTTATATGTCATTCGTATGAAGAAGCCTTGACATTACTGTAAACAATCCTTTGCTTATAACCATGTAAACCGACGTGCTAGATAACATTAAGGTAAGGACATTGGTATTACTGTTAAAGCAAATAAAGATTTGTTGTCGCAGGGTGTTATCTATTCACTAGTTAGCTCCGTCTGTTTTGCTTATTCGGTCGATCGGCTGTTATCGTGACATGTGCCTCCCATCATGCATCAGTGTCGCGAATTCGCCAACATTTTGAACTGGGTGGGATCAAAACTTTGCTTCCTTTACAGCGCTGGAAACGGGTTCCTCCCTGTCCATCCGTCCTGTGCAATTGTGATCAGGTTGTGCTGGTGCCACTGACTGAGGTTCTAGCCCATTGGCTGCGCTTCAGTTTCGCTCGCATAACCTGCCATTTGCCACCGCAGAACGCACCAATGCATTCATCAGCGGTACCCTCCTTTTCCTTGGGTAAACGTTGCCAGGGACCATCCTAGTATCCATCGCGATAGGTTATAGTACTTCATCTACAACAGCTATGGGCTTTTTCAACAGACTTAGGCTAAGGGTACTCTACTTAGCCTTATTCCTATTAGCACATATGTCCTGCTTGCCTAACATATAAGAGCCAGTTAGTCTGTGTACAAAAGGAAGTTAGCTGTGGAGTATTGAAATTGTTTGGTGGAAATATTGTGCTCAATCAAAAACCGGTTCTGTTTTCTCGTGAATGGAGAATTGACACCGATGCTGGGCGCTGGTTGTTTGAATGACAAAGGTCCGAAGTAGGTGAACGTAAAGATACTCGCCGTAGCATTACGTTAAGTTAATTAGTCAATTCTACTTCGTACTAATAAGACACATTCACTAACTCTCATATCGACTGTAAATACCACGGGACACAATGGGTTGTTTACACAGATAGGCTTCTTTTGGTTGTAAATAGTACAGTACTTTATGCAGTTGCCAGTGGGGCTATCTCTTTCTCGCATTCCGTACATGTGAACATGAGAAGAGCGCCTGACGGTATATCTCTTTCACCCTTCACTGTGAGATCGGAAGTAGGACAAGACCGTGCTTGTACCGAAGCTCCCAAATCTGTGTACCATGTTTCAAATGAGAGGTTGGTAATTTGCGGAAATTAAAACTTTAGGACCCAAACTGTTTTGTTCAAAGGATTTACATGCTGATCACTTATTTTGACACATCTAGGGATAGTGCACAGTGGCTGGGACCATCGCAAACCAATGCCTCAGGGTCACATTGTCCATAGTTCATTGGGTATGCTGCTGCCCCAGACATATACACACTGTTTGGTCGATGGCTATTTCACATTCAGCTGCGTCAAACTGGTACATGCCACTCAATGATTCTCCACCACCTCCGGTTGTTCACCTAACTTGTTTGACTAGCAGTTATGATGACATCCTGCATACAGAGAATTAAGGATGAAAATATTTCACATTGAGGGTACTAAAGATCATTGAAGTAGGCGCTATCAATGCTGTAGAAGAAAGGTATCAAGCTCGCACATCAGCAGGATACCAAACTTTTTGGATTGCGCGTGTTTCAGCGAATCCTCAGAGATTTGACATCAGTAAGGATGAGTCCCTAGTGCTAATCCCGCATGGTGCCCAAACATGAAGGAAAAGATGAGCAACAGTCCGATTGACATCTGCACTTCAGGCATGAGCAGCGCTGAATGTGCACCAATCAATCAACTTCATTTAGTTTAGCGACAGATGCCAATTCTGAGACAAGAAGTGGCGCGCGTGACAAAACGAAATAAGTGACTGTCATTACAAGCACCCTTTCTTCTAGCAACTGAGTTACCAAGTATTTCGACCATGTCAAATTACTTCAAAATAGTAAGAAAAGACAATATTTCGACAGAATGATCTGAGTTCAAATATTTCGCATCTTCTCATCAGCATACTGATTCGACTGATTTCTGTACACAGTTGATGAGAAGACGCAAAATGTTTGAATTAGATTATTTTATGAAAATGTAGTTTCTTCTTGCTATTTTGAAGTTTGTGGAGGGAACATCCTGTATGAAACATGTCAAAATATTTGCAAGAAAACCGTGTAAATTCCAAAGAACAGTGATAACTTAAAATAAATAAATGAAGGTTTATTCCCAACCATGCGGACATACCTGTGTTGGTCTGATGCACACTTATTACACACAGAGCCCACTGCCCTCCTATTCAGCTGTTCATCCTAAACTACCGATTCGTGTTAAAACTTAATGTATCCTTAACGACTGTGCATCGCATCATACAGGATTTTTTCATCTGTAGTTAAACCACCAACTTCAGCAGTACACGAGGCTGACTCGGTCGCCTTCCAAACGATAGCGTTAATCTACTTACCAGTACTCGCATCTCGTCTAACAAAATTGATCTACAAGAAAATCGATCGAAGCTAGTTCAAACAAGCTGATGCCACATTGTCATACAGGTTAATGAAACTCCCGCTAGTCTGGATGACGTTGGTAATACTCATTTTAACTGTGTTATTTTTCGCGGTCCCACAATCCAGTGGACGACCAGAGAAATTCAATACGACTTTCATCAGGCCTATCGCGTCTTTCAACCCTGTAATTTTGGGAGACCAGATTAACACTAACATAGTTTCACTAACCGAAGCACTGAAAAATCCTCAGTCCGAAGATTTGGATGCCGTTGTTCAAGGAAAAGTTGGTCCACCCGTGAACGCAGACGAAGGTGAATACACTATCGATTACATTGCATTTCTGGGGTTCCCGAAAGGTGAGACGACGGTATGGACATTGTCCCAATGGGAACAATCTGTGATAATTTCCGATTGCACCAGTTTATTTAAGAAACCCATTGAACATGAAGGAGGCTTACCTTATGTGCAAAATCGTATGGATTACCTTATGTTCGGTAGCTGGAATTATGAAGTAACTACATATACATGTGTGCTAGACATACACACAGTTGGCCTGGCTATAGTTGTGTACATCCCAGAAACTAGCACTGGAAATGAAGAATCCACTGAGGTGCAGCTCAAGCGTGTATTTATCAAGAGCTTTGAAGCGCGCCTTGCCACCACCATCCGCGAAACCAAGCATGGGGTTGACGGGTATACCAGCACTTGGCAAAATACTATACACACTCAGCGGATTGCGCTATTGCACATCCTGGGGTGTACTAACGTAACGATTGGCAAGACTGCGGAGATGATCGGTCACAGACCACCAAAGAATGTCACGCTCAGATGTTTCTTCAAAAGTGATCAGACCTCAGCGTATGTGCCGGCCCCAGACAGGTTTATATACGATAAGGAAGAGAATGGTGGGAGCGCCTTGGTTTTTCGTCTAGTTAACACGCAATATACAGATACAGGTTTTTACAAATGCAATATATCGGAATACTGTGAGCAATGTAAGCCGACAGCTGGCCTCCCTCCAAGACACTTGCTAGTCTTACCAGAAAAAGATAACGTCCAGATACATCTGAGTATGCAGCCATTTCCGGAGAATATGACATCGTTCGAATCTTTCAGTCAGGTAGCGCCTCATATTGGACAATATATCAAACCCAATCAAGCCGTCTACGTATTGTGCACAGCTGACTTAATTCCATATGGCCGTATGGAATTAACCTGCGAAGCTCACGATTATCATCTTCACAAATACATCCCTTGGAGTGTTCGTGTGCTGAAAGACTGGAGCGTGAAAGGGCGTAACGGATCACAAAAAATGTACAGCTACTTACTGCAAGCACCCGAGGCAAGCGCAACCATAGACGCTCTTATATTGAACTGTAACCTAACGTATTATCTAGAGTCGGTTCCCACGCACTCCCTACTGCCCAGCGAAACGTTGCAGCAGGTCGCCGTTGTCACAGTTAAAATGCATCATGACGTAGCAGCGCAATTGTTCCCATTGCATGTGCGATCCAGTTTGCCCGAACTACTCTCAAACTGGAAGCCAGTAAGTAGCCCACGGGACAGCATGAGTGCGGTACAATTCCATCAATCGGCACCCTCCAGAAGGTTGGAAGAAGCGATTGTCTACATCCACCGTTTAGACAGCTTGGGAATGCCGAACGGTCGAACAAAAACACTTGCTCTATTTAAAACCGGATTCAAGTTGGAGTTTGATGAGTGCATCTTAACACAAACGACAAACATCGATGCAACTGAGGTACCTGCCGACGTTCAGAGGACGAGAACATTTCACGAAAGTGGTGGGCGCGGTTTTGTCAACGTAACATTTCTGTGCACGTTACAACCACAGCATGTCGCGCTCATTTTTGTTGTTTACAATGTGGAGCTCGGCCTAAAGCAACCGGACGATTTACCCCCAGATGTTTCAGCAGGAATATCTGCAAATGTGCTCCAGTGGTTGGTCAATTCGTCAGACCCAACTCCACTCCAATGGCCCAAGTTGTCCGGCCTACGCGGATCGTATGAAGCAATCAAACTG
>CALYDF020000755.1:0-24863 GCA_944474145.2 Dicrocoelium dendriticum | reverse complement strand
CGATTTCGAAAAGATTTGATAAGCATTATTAAATGTTCGACCGGCTAGGTTACAGTAAGTGTAGTCAATTTTAACCATATATCCTGTTTTTTGATCTTCTGATTCGAAATAAAGTTGTTCCCGCTGACTTGCCAAATATCAAAGCTATCATTTTCACATGGTAATTTAAAGGAATAAATGGATTTGGTTTTTTGCACGGTGCTGTGTGTTTAGAGTTTGTGGTACTGCCTTTACTAAACCTCAATCGCAATCCGATTAAAACTTATTCTGCTCTATATTTTGGTGCCTTCCTCTGTATAAAATATTTACCTGAAGGATTACAATTCGGCCGCAGCCGTTATACAACGCTTTGTTTTTTGAGGGAACTCGCATAGAGAAGCATGCTCGGATGTTAAAAGGTATATGCTCTACCAGTAACAAGTTGACAAAATTGGTCTGCAACCTTGCTATACAATTCGAATATTAGAGCACTTCGTTAAGTACTGACTAGTTATTATTGATTTTAATTCCTCATAACTTACTTAATTGGTAGTCACGGCTAGGCCGATCTACTGAGACGATGGATTGGCGATTCCAGGCCAATACAGTCAAACCTTGTTTATTGCCCACCCAGTTTATAGCCCACCTCGCTTTGTTGCCCAGTTTTACAAAATACAAAAATTTTCTTATCATAAGAGGCCAAATTTGCGCCTTTTGGTTGCCTATTAAAGAGCTCGGTCCACCTTTTATGAAGATTGCCCCACAGTTAGCCATTATGATGGAGTCAAGAAAAAAGTTATCGGCGATTAGATTGACAGATCACAAAAGTTACATATGTCATTCAATACACGAGCAAGTTAATGTACAGAACGTTGTGAGGAAACTCACGGCCCCATTCAAAATTCTAGAAGCGAGAAAGTCAGGTAAAATTTCCGCACCACATTTGCCACTACTCTATTGGTTACACAGTGTACCAAGTGAGATAAAAAATAGGTCCTTGAAAGAAAGGTTGGATGTTTTGGACAAATAAAACATAAGCAACCTCTCAGGAAAAGACGTCGCGTGAGTTTCACGTTTCTCGTCCATCCTAGTCAGGATGATTGCTAGCAACTGCGAACTTTCGCAGTAGTCGCATGGCACTGCAGCACTCAGAAAAGGAAGCGATGTGGAAAGGATGAAGAATAAACTGCAATGAAAGACTGGATGATCTCATTTCATAAGCTCAACCAAAGAGTAAAAGGCAGAAGAATTCAGAAAAGGACTTGGAAAAACCAGTGCTTCTACAAAGGGACGGTTGCGAAGTTGAAAGTATATAACTCAAATTGTGCTTAAACATGCACATGGCGAAAAGAGTTCAGCGGACAGGGCAGTCTGTGAAAATTGGCTAATGGATCGACTGACTGTACTTTTAAGTGCTTTTTATGATGACAACGCGTACAATGCAGGGGAAACAGGTCTATTTTAACTAGAAACTCTAGAATGCTCTATCTGTTTTTATGCCGACATGCAAGACAGCTCGAAAACGATTAGGATAGGATCAATTTCCTTTGCTGCGTGAATATGTCTGGCACGGATAAAAGAAAACTTGTACTAGTTGGAAATAGTTAGAAACCACGATGTTTTAATAGCGTGAACGTACTTACACTTCTTGTAACTTACAAAGCTAACCAAAATGCGTGGACGTCTAAAGAACGGTTACCGAATAAGTCCTAGAATAAGGCAGAGCTAGGCCAATGTAACCTAAAAGTTATGTCGCTCCTGGATAATTGCACAGCGCATCCACAGGTAGAAGGACTGAAAGAAATTCAAATGGAAATCTTGCAAACAAACATAGCTAACATTATTCAACCCATGGACTAAAGCATGAGTATAAATCTGAGAAGTCGTTACCGAAAGGAAATTGTGTACCGAATTCCTTCTCACATCGAAAACAACGTGTTGTCTGGCTCATCATTGGCGGTGAATGTCAACGTCAAGTTGTCTGTGCGCAATTCAATTGAATTCCTTCCAAAATTTGGAGACACGTTATTGATGCAACAAAAGGGTGTTTTCGGCATGCTGACTTCAGTCTACTAAAATCCGAGGAACTTTTTGATGACTGCGTTATCGTTGAAGACGAGATCAGCGCTTGTTTCATCCAAGCCATGAATGCAGTAGCGTTCGTCGCCATTGACAGCGATGTGGAATGTATCTCAGACATGACAACTAATTCGATGAAATCGTCAGTAAACTTTTAGAGAACTGACTAGAACAGAAAGAAGCCAGCGACTCAGAGGGTGATGTGCCGGATGCCTACGTGAGTAGCAGCAATCAGCGCGCGTTGCATACAGGAGCAAATCACTGGGTACACGATCTTTGTACCTACGGAATTGGCCTGGGCAAAACAAGGATTTCTTATCCCAATTGGACTACATCAGAGCAAAAGTGACAAATGAGGTTGGGTTTTGCTCAGCAAAAATATACGGTAGCGTCAGTTTCTATAGCTATCCAGGTAAGATGCTTCATGCTATAACGTTTAAACTATAGGTCCTGCTCTTCTGAAGAAACGTATTTTGTAGGCTTTAATTAGAATTACATATTTTATCTTTCTTTGCACGTTATAAATCAAGTGACATACTCTACGATAATTCAATGGTTTTCCTCCCTTTAAAAAATAGCAATAACGTTTAATTGCCAACTCAGTTTTATTGCTTAGTTTTGTGATATCCATGTGGTGGGCAGTACAGCGGGTTCGACTCCAATTTGATCCACTTAATTCATGTTAAGGTAGGCTCACTGGCGTTTGAAATCATAATTTGCTCTGTTGGATAACATAAAGCCTAGAAGCATTGGTAGCAAACAACGTGCATATAAAAGCCCTAAACATTCGTAAATGCGGTGCTGGCATACATTCTATTAAGGTCCCAAGGCACACTACCAGATGGGGCATAGAAATGCGGACAACCGTATAAATTTACTCGAATATTTGGACACGTCTCCATTTGTTTCTGTTCTTAACTTATCAATCCTACTGATACACTTAACATCAATTTCATTTAAATTCCCATTTAGGCAACATTTACTTACTTGCAGACATCTGTTTATGCGACTTCGCTGTATTTATTTGACCAGAGCACTGCGTCGGACTGTGCCTTACACCGCATAAATATATACAAGGTATTATTTAAGCGTTGCGAGGCTTTAAATCTGGAGCCGCAAAGGCTGCGCAGACTCAAGCTTAATCTTGCATTCTATGCCGCTTAATGTTCGGATAACGATTCACTGCTCAGCCACAATCGCGTTTCAGACTCGTATGAGCTACGCACGAAATAACATCGAACGCCCAATGCAAGTGAAAAAGTCTCGCAGCAAACTCCGCTCAAAAGTTTCTCCGTAAATTATACCTTAATATGGAACAAATTTACATCGAGTAGTAGAAACTGCACTAGTTATCCGAAATTCAAACGCATGATTATTATTCACCTGACTGTTTCGAATATCTGGTCAACATTTAGCCAAAAGATGACTCATTTCCGAGTCATGTTAGGCCATATAGGTCACAACTTGAGCTAACCATATATAAACTTCATGTGTTACGCCAGCAGGTTGCTCCTTCCGATGTACCAAGTTGAGCCAAGCGATTGTGACATGTGCACACCGTCTTGCGGCTGGTTCCTTAGCCAAGCGTTGTCAGCCAATAGCATATCCGATACATAGTAGACATAGCAACGTGTACACATGTGTACGGCACGTGGGCATAGTGGAATCACAACAGTCCGGAGTTTGCTCGTGTGCGGCTTGTCACATGTGCGGTGACGGATTACCCGACGGAGATGGGGGTTGTACCTCGTTAATATCTGAGGTCACCCACGGCAGGCTAAGAGAAAACGGGGCCAGTGTATGATAAGGAATTTGAGCGCGATTCACAGCACCATTATAACAGAGTTTGCTGTCGAATAGGGCCGCTGGCTACTCACATTCTGACACGGCAGACAGTCCATTTTACTGTGCTAAACCCCAGGCGCTTGTCCGTACTATCTATCGCGTGCTGTGCACAAATAACGTGCACCGGGCAACAGGCACAATACGAGTGGCGCGTTGAAGCTCGGGGCCACAACTTACTTTAGTCACACCGCTAAATCGCGTGTGCAACGGAAGGCATAGACACCTTCACTGGTGCAATGATCGCAGCACAGAACGTTTCCTGGCGTCCTGCGATTGTAATGGGTGACGTATTAACGTGGACAACAAGGTTATAATGCAGCCGATCTATGAGTTGTCTTAGTGGTTGTTTCACGGCTAGCCCGCAGTGCGCCTCAAAGCAACGTGTATAATTTACACAGTATTGTTTAGTAGGGCAGTGAAGTGCAGGCTCAAAGAGCTCCGTAGGTTGGTAGGATGTAGACCATAATATCCAAAGATGATGGTGAAAAAGCAGTTAGGCGTATACAAATGCCGCGATGATACAATGATATGCCATTGGTAGAGGATTAGTGATGCAAGACAAGGCAGAGAATGGGATGTCTACAGAGAGAGCGGTACCCGGGCTAGTTGTAATCCGTCGCGGGCTCCCGCAGATTGCGGATCGATGATTGCCTTTCTACAGGGGGCAAGTGTGAATAAGTCTCGTTCGTTTCCCAGGTGTGTTTAATAGGTAGCCGCGGTCAATCATCTCAGAATCTCATAGGGTGGGAAGTTTGAGGCTGGACATCTGGTTATGCACTAAATACCACGAATCTAAGTTACAGTTCTTCACACAGATGCTGGTGGCAAACGGCTGCCAGAAAACGTTTATTAAGTACGACAGTCGGGCGACGGAATCAAACAAATAAAAGCCCACTACAGTGTCAAAAATTCTCGAGCTGCACACTTTCCAATAGTCATCGCGTCACCATTTGTTGACATGTTGTACTTGGTTATATCTACGGACCTTTCCGAACAACATACCATGAAATCTTTCAGCCAACTGATGCTATGAATTGAGTCTCTATCACTGCCTAAAAATTTTGCAATCCACCTGTAACATTCGCCGAATTGACTGCAATGCACTTAAGGAACTGATCTTCACTATGAAATGGTAGCCATAGTTCTGAACCAACAACCCGACTACGTCTGCCGGTGAATCTTTCAACAATTTGTCTGCGAGTTCCAGATGTACTAAAAGCTGTGTTAGCGAGCGGCACCTATAAGTAATGCGGCAAACTCAAGCAACTGAACAAGACCAAACGCAAACGGAACAAACTTATGGCTGCTTATCACATGGCCGACATGTTTGCAACGTTACCGTGTAATCACTTAGCCATATGAAATCCATATCGGCTAAAGCTAAGTGCCGAAGACGCCAATGAGAATCGGTGGTAAAAATATTTTTATCTTGTAGCTAAACTTCTACGCACTGCCGCTAAAGAACAGCTGCTACCCTGTAAAAAATAACTGCTACCTATGACGTCCTGCAAGGAATACTCAGGCGCAAATTTGGTAACTTTATGACACCACTGAACTGATCAACCAACCACAACATGGATTATCTTAAGCCGCTTCTACGTTACTTGCTAGCTGCTATTCTTCCGTTATGTGAAAACCATGATTTACAGAGGGTTGGTTGTAATCATAATTGGGCGACTTGGAAAACCCAAAGTTTAAGTCAGATCTGCAATGTAAGTACGTTACCCTGATTTGGTAGAAGCGAGTAACACAGCCTACGGATCTTCAACGGATTTGCCAACCAACGTCAAGTTTAAAGTAAACATCAATAGCGACGTCTTCACATTGTCGGACACTTAAGCGAACACGCCTTTATAGCACCTAGTTAATTCGATATACTGCAGCATTCCTGACGGCCTGACGCAATTGCATTTCCAAACATGGGATTAAATCTGGCTGTGACACATCTATAAGCACCTCTAAACCGAAACGGAAATATTTCGGTGTTTCTCCTTCCAACACTGGCACCACACGACCGCGTTTCATCCTGGTTTGGACTCATCAAGTGGCGATAGCCTAAGCTTGGGTGGAACTCAGAGCCTAGTAGCACATGGCTGACGCCCTGAACACTATACTACTGGGATCTGCGGGCAACGCTTGACACATCGAAAAGAAATTCAAAAGTTGAAGTTGGGGTATCCGAGGTATCATACTGTTTAAACGTATCACATAACCAGCTTGCTTTCTTTTCTCTTAGTATACATTCTTCCCCGACGAAATACCGGTTCTGTTACCCGTCTCAACAATGTGGTAGTGAAATCAAGAGTTGTGAACTATACGTATATTTATATGATGTACGTTAACCGCATACAAAGACAACAATGTAGATGTTCAATATGACCCCCGTCGGTTTGATTGCAGAGCAGCATTTGCCGGCTGCTTTCGGCTAGCACTTTCTGCAGTGTTTCCACCGATATCCTGCGACATTCGTTGACGATTCTCCATTTCAACTCCTCCAGACAAATAGGCCTGGTTTTATCCACTCGTGGTTTCAAGTAACCCCACAGGAAGAAATCCAGGGGGTTCAAATCCGGTGACGGTATAGGCCAATGCAAAGTTCCTCTCCGACTGATCCAACAAATACCGAAAGTTTCCTTAAGGTAATCTCGTAACGTTTTTGCAAATTATGCAGGCGCACCATTCTGCTGCTAAAAACGGTTTTAAATAACACTTTGGTCTAGAGCTGTGGAATAACACAGGTCTGCGATATATTTTGTAGGAGAATGCTAACAAAGTGAAGTAATAATGTTGTTAAAAATGGTTACCCGTCACTTTCTTAGAAAAGCAAATTGGTCCACTAATTTTTTCGCCTGTCAGCACAGCCCATGCTATGATCTGTGAGCCATGTTACACACGCAGTGCGATGCTTTGCCAAGCGTTATTGGTAGCCCAAACTTGCCCCTTATCTGCATCATGCAGACAGATAAGTGCCTCATCCGTAAACATGATTGAATGCACGTCCATGATATTCTGATACCAACGGGAAAATCCTAGAGGTTTCTCCCAATCGCAAGGCTTCAGAACTTGTAGCTTCAGTGCAAGCTACCTTCGGAATTTCCGCTCCTTAAATATACGATGTACAGAAGATCGTGTGGTGGCACAATGCCGCGCCATTCTTCGAGTGCTTGCATCATCATTTCGGCCTACCTCATCCACAACGGCGCAAGTGGACACGTCATACGTGGCGGTAAGAGGTCGCCCGGTTCGCTTTGCGTAGCGCATGCTCCCAGTTTTGTCAACCTTCTCCAAAAGACGACTCACGTACCGCGCGGAAACGGGCTTCATTTTGTAGTTGGCAGCGTTGTAGCGGCGAGCCGTTCGGGCCACGTTCGATTGAAAATCACCCGAGGGTCGCATGAGAATCACGCGCTAGTCCACAAACACGTTACGAGACTGCGGTTGCACATGATGCTCTTCCTCCATTGCTAACGTAGCAAAAACGCAGCGTAGCTGTGACTAGCTCACTATCCTGCGTCATATCTAGCGATCGTACCAAGACCAATCAGTGCGGCAACTGCTTTGGTCAGTGACTTGCTGCAGGTTATTCTGTCTGCCCATCCAGCGTTGTAACGATGGACGAGACTGGCATTTTGACGCGGCATTTCAATATCGGTGTGCAAATGAGGTCGGTCGAGGTCTGTTAGTCCATCCAACGTCGGTCCACCAACACCGAGGATACAGGCCCAATGGCCACGCCTTCGGTCTTGTCTATCTACGATATGAATAGTGGTTATAGTATTCTACAAAAGCGACTTGAGTTTGATGATCCACTGGTGTTAACTTGACATAATCTTTTTCTTATTTTCGCGACCCTAACTTACTACTCATAAATATCTCCAAGTGTATCATTCCAGTCTGCAAATTAAGGTTGTGCATTACTCATCTGATTTTGACTAGTGACTCTAACTGCCTTATCCTTGGCATACCCCTCTCCCCCCAACAAACCACCTCCATCATGGCATCACCAAGCTGCACCAATAAAAGCAAATGAGAACACCCGCAAACTGATTGCATATTGCGACAAAAGTATTAGATGAAAATATTCGCAAAAATATCTCCATTGTAACCCTGTGAAATCCCAAACCATTAAAAGCCTCGAATACCTTAGCAACTAGCAATATGAGCTTTGTGAGATCGGTTCCCTGGTACCACGAGAAACACATCTTCTCCTTTTTTCTTAACACTTATACACCTGAAATCATGAGGAAACAGTATTGAACTCTCACTGTAATCTGACCGGATATCAACAGCCTTGTGTCACTGCTTGGATGCAGTTAATAAGACACCACCAAAAGTATTGTTCGTCATGTGAGCTATAAAACCATAAGTTTATCAAGCGCAAACATAACTGACGATCTAGGGACTGCGACGTCCTGGTTAAATTTTGCTAGCATCATCGTCATGCCAGTTTAAATCGTTCTTTATATCGTTAAATTCGTTTATTTTCTATATATCTATGTAATCTCTTCTATTAAGGATTTAGGATAACTTTCTTATTAAAAAATGTACCAGTTATTTGTATTTTCTGTGGTTATGCATTACGCTGCTTTACTCGTATCGATCGGCACCTAATTGTGAAATGGCAAGGCACAAAGATTGTGGTAGTTGCTCCGAAATTGGTGACATCGCGTAAATGCGATTGTATGCGTTTTATGCTGTGTAAAATATTGCATTTCGTGCATTGGTCTGTCGGTGGACAAAGTTTGCGTAATTCAAAGTATTCAGCACGACTTTCTGTTGACCATTTGTAAGTAATGTCAGTCTAAGCTTGGGCTAAAGGCAGCCGGAAAGCTTTACAAGTGGATCAGTAGAGCAAAGTGCACTGAAACGCGCAGCTTGATTTGTCCTGCATTACAATCAGAGAAACAGCCACCACTCAGTACGCCACTGTCTCTAAACCTGGAGCACTCCGGAAAGCTCGAATTCACCGCCTTGATTTTTTTGGTTAATATTAAAGCTCGGAGGTGCAATAAGCAAATTTGTACTAACGAGTGGAAAACGCAGATATCATAGCAATCGGTAACAGTGTCCAGCAACCGGAGGTGCCGCAGCCTCAAGATCTTTCATGCACCTGAATCTTGTGATTCTAATCCTCAGGTCCGCTATAAACATGACGTTGAATTTTTACAAAGGCGGCTTGATAGAGTACGAGACGTGAAATAAGGCGGGCTGCAAGCAAAACCAATGGCCCCTCTCGGGAACAGAACAGAGGACAAAGTTGACCTATGATGGTGACTTTGTTGAAAAGCTTCCTAAGTTAATAATGTCCCGCCTTGCTAGGCTGAAAGGTCTAAAGTTTCATGTGCGCGATGACTTAGAACCAGCAGAGAAAATCAAGTCTGGCATAATTCCACTAAAGCGAATTACGGATGATGGAGAAACAAGGCTTCGTATTGTAAATTTTCAGGGAATCACCAGGATCCCACGGCGAATCAAAACTAACCTGTTTCTGGTGCTTTAGGCGCGTCCAGCTGATCCTACCGCGGTCTGCGCATAGCATTTACCAGCGTCTGCAGTCTGCTGGACGAACACGCTTAGCTGTACTGTTTGTAACATCTAGGAGGCCAGATGAATTACGCCTTGCTCTGACGTGGTTAAACTCAGACGTAATCGCCCAAGTAGTGCAAATCAGTGGCTACGCGTCCTTTCGTTGTGATAGACCAGTAACTGAGCTCAGTGGCGTTCTGCTTTACATAAGATCTTCCTTCTGTGAGAGACTGATGAGCACCGAACGAAGCACTGGCTTTGTCAGCAGCCTGGTATCAAACTACACTGAAATGCGAGTTGAGTAAGCGCTCAATGAATACAATTGCACATATGTTTCCTGTGTCACAGACCTTACTAGTAGCCGACAACTCCTCATGTGGTAACTCTAATCGCCGACATGATCACTGGGATTTTGCAGTCTCTAGAACTTATCGAATCTCGCCGGCACATTCCGGCTGGAAGCGAACAAAATGAAACTAGCAAAGAGCTCCTTGCAAAACTTCGTGCTTGCCTTAAGAGAGAGACCGCGAATCCTGGTGGTCTGTTCCTGCAGCAGAGATATAAAAGGCTATTGTCGTTTGGAACCATAGGAAGTTATTGCGTCTGATATGGGCAGCCGGCAGAAGGAGGCCTGAGTTAGTGAACATATACGTGACGATGATGGGCAGCTTAGGCACAACTTGTGGGAGTGTTGAGCTGAGCATTTTGAAAAGCAATTTAATCGGATGGAATTGTCATATTTCTCGCCAGCCACTGACCTCCCTGCTCCCTGCGCTTTCCCTTTGGATCCGCCCTATCGCTCAGAAGTCAAACGTGAGATCGGAATGCTAAAGGTTAATAAAGCCGAGGGACCAGATGACGTTCGTCTAGTCCTTTTCATATTCGGGTGACCTGCTCATGTTGATGGTTTTCACGAATTAACAGTAAAACTGGCAGCAGGAAATTCTCTCAAACGACTAGAGCCGCTCCGTTATTGTTCTGATTTCCCAAGGAATGCGGCAAGCATAGAGGAATCAGTCTGATTTCCATCGCCTCTAAATTGCTTGACTGTGTCACAATTCAGAGACCAACTGGCACACGTAAAAGCCGGCTTCGTGAAGAGCAAGCAGTTTCGTCATGATCGAGGCTGCAAAGATCACATCTTCACTTTGCGTCCATTGTTAACATACAGTCACATAGGCGGCCCATCCTATAGTCGTGTTCTACAACATTAAAGGTTCTTTCGATCCGGTTTATCGATGTGTTTTTGGGATTATATTCACAGGAAAGGTGTGCCTGAAAAATATGTAAACGTTATCCGAACGGTAAACGAGACTAGCTAGGGAAGCGTGAGGGCTTACGTCAAGTTGTCACCGCCCCTCAGTATCTCCAGTAGTTTGAGACAGTGATACACTTGTCACCTTTTCTCTTCAACCTTTTATTGACGAAATCATGGAAATCGCGTTCTTAAGACAAGGCTTAGAAGGTGTGGATTTGCTTCAAATTTAATGTTTTCTTGACGGAGTATGCTCATGATATTGCCCTTATTTGTGACAGCTCCCCAACTTGCCAAGCTGCAATGAAGAGAGTAGCACTGACTTTCAAGCATTTCGGGCTATGCCTCTTACTTACGGTGTGCAAAGCTTTCCTCCAAGTTTGGTCTAGACGGCCTTTTGCTTTGACCCATGTTGAGGATCAGCTAGAAGTCGTTAAAACATTCGAATTCCTGGGAAGCTTTCTCTACCCCCGTGGATTTGAAGATAATTTCCTGACACATATAGCGGAAGCTCGAGGCGCTTTTATTAACGTTTGTCGATTTGGCGCCTTGCACGTCACCACTCTCGCCCTGAAGAGTAGAGTGCACATTTCAGCGGTAATTTCGACGCTGCTGTACGGTTGTGTAACCTGGCCCATTAGAACAGATGATACAAAGAGGTTAGCTACTTTCGCCCACCGGTGCCTTCGCTGTTTAGCTCACATCTAGTGGAAACACCGAATGAGCAACAAGCATGTTCGTCGCCTTGTTTACGAAACAGATAAAGGAAATGAACCACCCAGCACCGTTAATTCACGCACCAGGCTTCGCTGCCCAGGTCAAGTGTTGCGTAGGCCAGCCCACTGGCTCCCGGGATGTGCTTTGTTTGCTAGCCGGGGTTTTGGATGGTGGAAGAGGAGAGGTGGTCAAGCATGACTTGCTCGAGAGGAATGAATGCCTTCACATCGAAGCTGGCCTCAGTTGGAGTGTCTCGGCTTACTGGTTGGCCTCCGAAAGACGATGAGCACATTTGTCTGGATATACTTGCAGACATGGTTAAGAGCCAAATTCAATAGCTTTTGTGCTGTGAATTTCTTTGTCCCATCCCAGCACTTGTAGCTCCCTCTTCAAGCACGAGCTCACTTTTTAGTCTATTATAAGTTTGCATAATAGATTTTTTGCTGCATAATAGCTATCTGGTAGTTTTCCGGAACGATGCCCATCCGTTAATGGTGGCTAAGCTGGCACGTATCGGTTGCATTATTTTTCCTTTCTTTCTTTTTTGTATTGAGGCACAGGTGTTTACCCTGTCTAGCTAACGTGTGTGATGATGGCGATGTTGACTAAAGTGCTGATAGTTGGTGTGAGTAGTTATGCTGATCTATTCACCCTTGACGCTGCGACATGCACCTGGGCGTGGTATAGTGCAGCCCACTGCACCGCTGTTTAGACTGGTTGCCGCGTGTCAGCAAGCACATGATTCATCCGCTGTTTCTGTTCATAGGTGATTTGAACTTAACTTGAATACAGTGCCCTAAGGCCGAACTTCTCCCCGGCCGTTGTAAAGTCTAGAGGAATTTTGCTGTGTTGAAATTTGAAACCGGGGTCACACAGCACGTCAAGCAGCCAACGCGCATAACTGCGCCCGCAACTCCATCGTGCTTAGACGTGCTCTTGGACAGGTGTGAACAACGAGTGCACGACATCCGGATGTTGAAGCCCCTGCGAGCGAGCGACCACTCGATGATCACATCCAGCATGGAACTGCCGCTGCCGTACTCTCCCCCAGTGTAGCTAGCCTTATAGAATTGGAATGCGGCTTTACTGACCTCACTGGATCTGCGAGTCAGATGGACTGGTTAATACCAAAGGATTCGTCGGTTGAAACCTGTTGGTCTTTCAGTCAATAGGGAGTGGAATAGTTGTGGGCCGTATGTGTACCTTTCATTATTGAAAACTTGGCTTTGTCCAACCACATTCGTTCCACAAGGAGTACAGCAACCTGTCCCGATGACGACGCAGACCATGGGACAACTTCGTGTTATCTGGCTCTGACGAGGACTCCAAGGTTTGCAAGATACGGTAAACTCTTTCAACAACGCGAAGCAAAATACGCTGAGGCTTCAAATAGTGGCTTTCAACCGCCGCAAATACTGCTACCTAGAGGTTCTTTGCCTACATGAAGCGACGTCTGAGACCAGCTGGCAATGTGCCAGTTGAAAGGCTTAGTTAG
Organism: Dicrocoelium dendriticum; assembly: GCA_944474145.2. Lineage (NCBI taxonomy): Eukaryota > Metazoa > Platyhelminthes > Trematoda > Plagiorchiida > Dicrocoeliidae > Dicrocoelium > Dicrocoelium dendriticum. The sequence goes on along the minus strand of CALYDF020000755.1, from coordinate 11,967 downwards.
ACAACCCTAACTTCTAGCATAGATCGTGCGTCCGCATTGGCAGCACACTTCGCTTCCTTATTTGCAAATGACCATGTTTGTATTGCGTTTGACAGTTACTCCCCCGCTGCATTGACGATGCACGCATTCTGCTAGCAATAGTTGATGGAAGGACGCCTGCCGGGCCAAATGGAATCCACCCACTGATCCTCAAGTGCCTATCGGCCATCATCTGTTCAACAGGTCACCATACACTGGTTTACTACCGAACGACTGGAAAAGCTCAGTCTTGAAGCCAAAAGGTGGTGATCCAAGCAATTTGTTTAACTACCGGCTGATCTGTCTGACTGCTGTTTTGGCAAAGACGCTTGAGATCATATAGAAGGCACTTCTGTAACCGAGAGTCAAAAAGCCACTTGACGCCCGCACAGTATGGTTTCGTGAACGTTCACTCCTGCATCACCTACCTAATCTTGACGAGGCAAGAATGGTCGCAAGCGCTAAAGCAGGGTAAGTCGGTCGACGTCATTTACACTGATTTCAGTTAGACTTTTGACAAGATGAATCATGAAGTGCTCCTTGATAGGTTGAGGGTGTGCAGTGTTGGCAGTTCGCTACACCGGTGGATCAGGAAGTTCCTTGTTGTTCGAAAGTGGAGGGCTCTGGAGGACAACCGTTTGACTATCTGGTGTCCATCGAGTAATGGCATGCCTCAAGACACTGCACGGGGAGCCCATTTGGTTCCTGATCCACCATAACAGTTTGCCTCAGTTTATCCGTTCACCTTGTGCGTTGTGTTCAGACGACTCGGTGTAAAAAGTAATCCGAAACACCTATGAGTGTGACTTGCTTCAGCAGAACCTCGTCCGCCTCTCCATGTGGTCTGCAGTGGTCAACCCTCCGATCAACCCGGTCAATTCGCAATTCATGAAGGTTGGTAAGTTTGATCACAGTAGAAACTACACTATGACCGGTCAATTGTTGCAACCCGTGCTTTTCGTGCGAAATCTCGGCGTACTCTCACGCCATGAACTTAAGTCCATGGACAACGCAAATGGGTTTTACATAAAAAGAATCGTTTGCTTTGGGAGTTCCGTCGCAGTTTTAGCACAACTTGAACAGATTGCCACTTGACTCTTCATCTCAATAAGACAACTAATGGTAGAATATGGCTGTCCTGTGTATTGTCCTATCACCTGCGACAAGGTAGAATGGATGGAGCGAGTACAAGTTGGGGTCAACTGGCTGATTTCCAATTTAAGTGATATGCAGTACGAAGGTTTGTGTAAGGAATTATGTATTTGCACTCTAGCTTATCGTCGACTGTGAGTTGACCTCATCATGAAGCACCGAATTGTACATCACGCTGAATATCCCACCAAGTAGAACACCAAGGCAACGGGTAAATGCTTGTAGTACCGGATTTGCAGAGCGTCGCTCACCAACTCTGTTTCGTACGGAGAGTGTGGAATGTATGGAACACCCTGCCGCAGAATGTAGTTGTGGAAAATTCGGTATCGGAATTTAGGAAATTCTTGGACACAGACTTTGCCGACATAATTTATACCGTACACACTCTAACATAACGGGTCATTATACCTGATTGATATTTGATGTAGCTACACAGATATCACTTCTTGCTGCTTTCAACCAGTAATGGGTAAGCAGTAATTTTTCACCCCATTTTGACCATATCACAATTGCCTAATAGTCAGTAAATTTGACGGCCCATTGGAAGAACGGAGTAGGAGCAGTCCTCAATATTTTGGAGGGTTTTCGATGGAAAGTTATCTGGTCAAATGGACAGTTTACGTTTTAGTAGGAAAAGGAGAACAAATTTGCTTCCACCCAAATTGCATGCGAACCAATGCACAAATGATGACCCCGATTATGTGGACTAAACTCGAGTAGATTAATCCCGAATAATAATAATAATAACAGTACAATTGTTTTCCATGTGGTTATGCCGCCTAGTGAATGTGTATTGGTGCGAAAGGGAACAAATCAATTTCCATTTCAGACAAACAACACTAGTGAAGAAAAGATGATATGCTTCATAAAAAACTGCTTCCTGGATTACTTCTCAAATGGAGTTGGGCGCTGTTGCATCACTTACGGATTACGCCAGATATTTTGTGACGAACCTACCCAAAACCTACAATTTAGCAAGGAAATTTTCTTTGCAAAGGCATGTTGGGCATATACGTGTACGGAATATTCAATGAGCGATTTGCTAGGTTCTTCCATGGTCATTCACAAATATTTTGTCTTGGCACGATTAGCCACCAACTATTATTAATGGCCTAATAACCACACGTAAAATACTCTTCTTTATAATTGGTGCTTAATCAAGTGTCGCGATCCCGTGCCGACGCTGTTGTCGAAATACTTATCAGCAAAATTTGTTATAGTACATGAACGCAAACTCGCAAGTACCGAGTACTTTTATACTCAGAGCTGACTGATGCGTATGAAGAGGCACAAGTCACAAGTGGCCGTTCTCTAGGAGTATTTGACACTTCAGTGCTACCTGCGTGACAAATGATGGGTGGCTGTGGATGAACTTGCGCACAGTTCAATGGTTCACCTAGCTGATTCATGTGAAGCACTTGGCAGAGCGGCAGGTGGATGCGTAATGCTAACAAAAGGTAATGGATAAAACTGTTGTCTAGTGTTTTGTCGGGCGTAAAGTAGTTGTTTACCTATGCGTATATGTGTTTAATTCAGACTCTCCTCATATTCGTTTTAGCTAAAGTGAAATTACCTGGTTAGTGGATGCCTAACCAGTTTAGCCTGGCAGTAAGAAGAGGGAAGATTACCGAAAGAAATCAATAGGAAATAATGCTTTAAACAAGTGAAACGTTTTAAAAATCTGAGTGGTGCTGCGTGAAAAGCTCCTCATTTGTCATAGGTATGAAAAGAATAGAATTCAGTGGCTAAGTTCATCGCTGCGAACGCATTATTTTCTGACACTTCAACTTAGTAGTTTACAGTAATTATTTCCCAACGCTCACATTCGTTTCAGAAAATATACAGTTCATATTTTGTACAGTGGTAGCGCACTATTTTTATTAGCAATAAACATCGGTTTAAAGTCAATAGCATTGATAGCTGTGAAACCCTACGATTTTTGTTACAGCTTCTGGCGTATTAACACCAGATCTATGTTGCCGCTCTACAGAAAATGATTCACAGGCATATATTATTTGGTGAGTTGCGTAAAATCAGCACAATGCTTCTCAATATACCGCTACTTTTCCACTTTAGAATGTATATGCCATCGTTTTTAAACATTTTTGGAATCAACTGGGGGACCATACTTTATGGTAAAGGTGTTGCTATGCCTGAAACAACAACGGTTTACTGCTGTTGATGATGCACTATTTGAGCCGAAGATGTTCGAACTGAGTTGATTCTCCTTGCCGCCCCTAGAAACTGAAATATGTTTTCTCAACAATTTCGAGCAACCTTTTCTCGTGAGAATCCATTCTGTTTTCCCGCAGCGGGGTCAGATAAAATGCTTATTTACTGATGAACCTTAGTCAGAAAAAGGGACAATGTTCAAATCTTTTGCTTATACCGTCAATTATTTGCTTTACACTGCTGCTATGGCTTATTTGCTTGTTTTTGCCGTTAGCCAATTATTTTATGCCATGTTGTGGGAGTTGCCAGCAGAAATCGTATAAGCCGTTAGAAAGGAAACTAAACAGCTTTTTAGCTTTTGATGCGAAACCTCCTTCAATATATGCTGCTTAAATTCAAGATTGTTCAGCCCAAATTTGGGAAACAATACAGTATGCGTGGACAAATTTTATTGAAACGCCTGATCTTAATTTCTATTTGAGGCTGGTTGTACCAGCAGAATGTAGGCATAAAGGCAAGGAAAATAAAGGAAAAGCTTTGAGTATTCGGAGGATAATTAAAGTCGTTAATTCCTTAATAATCCACTTGAGTAATTAAATACTATCTCAACGTTACGAAGCCAGATATTTCGAGCTCTTAAAATAATAATACCTTTATTTCGCAGATGAACAATTGAATGTTTCCATCCGATAGACAGATTGCCAGTATATTTATGGTTCGGAAGGTACTCATCAGCTTATATATCATTAGAATATTTAAAACCATATTGTTTTCGTTGGTTCTATGATGTAACAGCATTCGCAATGTCGATGTATTCCTAGCTTTCACTTGAAAGAGTTCACTTTGTCCTTTACTTGATCAGAATAAGGTTACAATCGAGTCAAGGTCATGAGAAAGTCCAAGGATAATGTGGGGTGCTGTTCCATTTAAAAATGTGGAAGGGAACGATAGTCGTTTCACTGGCATCTTAAGTAAGGAGTCAGGTCACACATGTGTCTTGCTTCTTCGCACAATCTGTTTACAGCTCTTGCTGCTAAGCCCCGGAGTAAAGTTTCGTTGCGGTTCTACCATAGACAGACGGAGTTGTCTTTTGGCTTACTATGTTATGCGTAAGCATCAAGTTGTGTCTTAATCGTTGCAACCAAATAACCCGATATGAAGCTACCGGCAACACTCCTGTCAGCTCAAGATGGATGCCTTTCTGAACAAACGTTAATTATCTTTGCAGGCTTTCCAGAGCTATTCTGTCAACCAGCCTTATGGCTCCATGAAAGTTGCGGTATACAAATATGTGTATGGTGAAGATTTTGACTAGCCTGCTTTTGGTAAAGCTAGTATAATTTGCATTGTATGTATTATGGCGCGATATTTGATCAATGACATCCTCTGGGGAGCTAAAATTTAAAACGTAATGTATTCCTAGTTTACAGCTAGACAGTTTAAAGAGTTTTGTTGACCCTTCAGGGGTCAAACATCGATAGGACATGATACATATTTTACTAACTGTAAACTTTGTCAGCCGTGAGTCACACCATTACTCAAGTTTATTTATCTATCCTTGAAAGGGCAACATTATACTGTGATGTTTACTACAAACTACAAACAATCGTAATATAGACAACAAATAAAATGAACTGCCATGTTTGATAAACAAGTTTCTATCGTTAATGAATAGTAGGAAAAGAAGTAAACAAAATACATCTACTAGGACATTACCACTTACACCTGGATGTATGGAAGTTTAACGGACATTCAGCGCAACTGTATGTGGACGTCCGTTCAGATACGAGGAAAGCCAAATACGCAATGTATTTCAATATATCCACTTGTGAGGCATCTGTGGACTGATTTTTGAATTTCAAGGAATATTATTATGACTTCATACCTAAACTGGCTTCTGCGGTACAAGCCATGCAGTATGGCTGATAATTTTTACAAGCACATTTGTTTGGGAATCCATGCTAGGATTTGTTTTTCACTCCAAGATCTATGATATACGTCGGCAATCCTACTAGATTTTTCCAGCAGCTTTTGTCGGCAAGTAACTACTTGCTTGTTGGAGCCCATTCACGAAGAATAATAACAAACGATGTTTTATGCTTATTTGGAAAGTAAATACATTCTAATGACAAGGTAATCATGTTTAACTGAAGTAACTGTATGTCAGATCCACCGAATTTACTGGCGGATCTTGGGAATCCATCGGAATCCATGTAAAGCGCTGGCTTGTTGTACTTCTCAGAATGTCGTATGTTCGAATGTCCTGGTCAGTGTTGAATTAGACGAGATTTGTTGCGGTTTTCGGGCAAGATGTTATGAGATCCGTTGATAGGTTTACGAAGTGAGCATAAGAATAACTAAACTCATCTCAAATATGTAGGGAGTCTTTAAGATGATGATCTCCTTTATCGATTACGCTGGTTATCCAGAAGGTCCCATCGTTAATTTTACGAAAGAATATTTTAATTCGGTACTTTCACTTGTACAGCATTTTTAGGGCGCTTTCTTCCTCCTCCACCCTGCTTCCTTCAATTGAGAGATTGGAATACAGGCGATAGATTTGTGAAATTATATTATTAATAAAAGGTATATAGCAAGCTCGGAGAAACGATCAACAAGCAAACGTCTATAGCATTTCAAGTTTCGCAATCAGGGTTTTTCCTTTTCCGCCTGATCGAATCGTCACTCAGCGGCTTAGAATGCGTTGAGGCGACCGCCCCGGGCGGCATGTGACAGAGGGCGGCATTTTTACTACCGTGGTTTTTTCCATACCAAATACAACGAGAGAAATCTCCGGATAAGTTGAGGGGTGAATATTTTGATGTTACTGTATAACCAACAACACCTTTGCACAAGAGGCTATACCTGTGCAAAACTTCTCTCCAGCGATACCCTACTTGTACCACACCAACACAATTACCACAGTGTCCCAGACGAACATCCATTTCACCAAAAACTGATGTGTACTTTACACTGAGCCACATATATGACCTTCAAGCGGCTATACTGCCCACATTGAGAGCGAAAATTTCGTCACTGCCTTGAGGGGCAAAAGTTGCTGCTACGCCAATGAGGTCACTAGATTTCATCGGAACGGGGACAGCAGGTTTAGGTGTAAGGCAAATACGGTCATGATAAGGTAGATCTAGTGACATAACTGTTCTGCTGATATACAAAAGTCAATAGAGAGAAAAAGCATTAAATTTGTAAACCCGACTTAACCCTTGCACATGCTCCCAGTCCATGATTTGCATGGCATGTTTGATAGGTGAGTTGAGTACGATATTCATTTCGATTTCAAAAGTAATTCATAGTATCTTGTCGGTTTATGCCTCGAGGTTCCTCGTCGAGAATATTAAAGCCAGTACTTCGGTTTAGTAAAACACTGAGACAATAGCCAACTCCGCAAGTCAACAAAAGATCTCTACGCAACAATGAGAACGATTTGTGTAGGCAAGTGATTTCGGTAAAAGGAAGTAATCGGTTATTATCTCTAAGCCATTGTGTTAACATTGATGCGAACTCAAATACTGAGAAGACAGTAGCGCTATCCCTCTGTGTCCTTTGCTTTGGGTTATGGTTGCAACTGAAAAGTCTCGTGGTCGAAGCTGCTACGAGGGATAGCAATAGATACACAAGGACATTGTTTAACTATGGGTCATCAAGAAGCTCCGTTCTAAATTTTCAGTAGCAATACACGATCCCTCTGCTGCCCTTCCTAGTGCCTTTATATATTTGATGGAGCTAGTAGTCAGAGATATTTAGTAGAATCTAATGTAGCAGGGAAACACCGTGCTCATATAAGGAAGATCACATATGGGAGTGCTTAACTGAGTGAGCATGTTTTTATTACGCAAACATTCGTGTATGGATCCTGCATTAATTTAGATAAGTGAAAATGTGTTTTCTTGGAGGCGTTTTCCGTGAATACCAAAATTATTTGGCAAACAGTACTTGACAGGGACAAACGATAAATAGGCGTTGATGGAAAAAAGTTCTCTATGGCACACTAGGATGTTTTAGCAAACTAGGGTTCTGTTTCACCCTGTGCGACTGTCTGAAATCCCTAGACGGAATGGCAAATAAAAGAAAATCCGCTTATCTTGTGGCTTTCAACTAAATAACAAATTCGGAGGAATCAAAATCCATCCCGCAATATTCTCCATTGGCAGCTGCAATTCCAAACTATGTATCACAGTTTGAATTTGTTAACCAGCCCTACAGACTGGAAGATTACAAATGTATCCATCCGTTAGAACTTGCCAACTGCTTACTGCCATTCTTACTTCAGTCGTTTTAACCTACAACTTACAGATTTCAGGTGCGAATACATTTTGCGCTGGTGCACTCTGATATAACACCATATGAAATTAGAGAGTGTATAAGACAACTGACAGAGTACGCTCACATTTCTACCTAACGAGACGTGGCCAGAGGCACCTGCGCTGATCTTTAAGTGAAGAGCATGCTAAGTGCAGGCATGATCTCCCCATCATTTTGCCATCTTCATGTAGGATTATGAAGTTTGTTAGGCAGAAGCAGCATACCTGTTCATAAAGCCCTGGGTTGCACTTCAAATGGAAATCGTGTAATATCAAGCGAAGTACATTGACAAAGAACTTAGCAATTCACCACACATGGCTCACGTGATGTGCGCTGAAATTAAGCTTTTCTATTTTCTCCAAGGAATTTCTCACTAGTCGGTTTAACTATTCTGACTTCAGCTAGCTCTCCATCTAGCTAGCTCTCCATCTGAGAACTAATAACAAAAATGGAGAATGGTATGACAGTGTTCGTTGATTCAGATAAGCAGGCTGGTGAAGAAAAATGTCTTAGCTCGTATAAACGATTGAGCAGATGACAAGATTTGTACCATGAACAAAGCATGCGTAGAAAGACCCAGAAAAACGAGAGGAAGCATCCAGGTTTTGGCGAAATCATCAAGCGACTCACATGAACACAGTTGTAAATCACCATAAAGCTGCCTCACGGTCAAAGCGAGTATAACACTATTATACACCAGCCACTTGTGCATCAACCTTCTTGTTGGCTTAACTACGCTATACTTGGCTTGCACGTTGATGCCTTTACTAATAAGGTCTTAAGGGGAATTTATCTTATACTGCAGTGTCTTGCGTCAACAATATCTAGGTGCAGAGTGATATATTTGTAAATACCAAAGATTGATCAGCTACAGATGAGGTTTACTGGGCGAATGACATGAAAATCAGGAAGGTTAGGAAGAGAAAATTCCCTCGTTTTTGGAAATGATCAGCTTTTTCCAAGGACCAATTTTGGAATGCGAGTACAAAGAAACACAACAAAGATTTGCGCTAAGCCAGTTAACTATGATCACGTGTTAAATTACAAACTTTTATTAGGGTATTGCATCATCATGGGCCATTTTTATTATAATTACTGGTAACTGTATGCCACAGCTGATGATTTATAGATCTTGCAGTCCTCCAACTTTCGTCTGTTGCCAAATTCCGAAAGGTGGAGGCAAACATGTTAGAGATTATTGTGCCTTATATGGTAGCATTGTAGAGCAACCAGGAAAACTTACCTAGGTAAGGAAAGCAATTAGCTTTCATGATAATCATTATCTGAAGAGTAACAGTAACAGGAAATACTTGTCTTGCCTTGTCTGTACTGATTAGTTAACACATTTTGTATGCGTCTTAAAGTAGTCGTCGAGATTTAGCAGAAACGCGGAACCATCCTATCTCCTAAATACCTTTCATACAGGACAGCTGCAATGAGTCGACTTTCCGCATTCTAGCTGGCCTGCATCGAATAGTTAAGATCATGTTACATAAATCGCTGCGAAAAATGCTATACGAGCCGTTGCTTTTAAGCAGAATAATGGCACATACCCGTACGTTTCATTTTATCTTGTTAAACTGGCCATGCAAAAGGCGGGTAGAGGACATCCCAGATTGTTGCTTCAGAAACCGTTGGTTTGATAAACTCCATATCTTTAGGTTCATCGCCGAAATATAATACTTAAGCACCGAGTCTTGGGATTTAACGTCCAGAGGGAACAAGAATTGGGATAGTGGTTTGCTCAATATCCTGCAGGTGCTGTTTAAGGAAGTTTTACAAATGTTCTGAATGGCAAAATATTCATGTGATAAAATTTCGTACTTATAAAGAAAATGGATTAATTTAATCTACCTGACTTTTTGAGGAATAGTGGTTAGCAGTTTCTGGTTACATCAGTGGCATGGCAAGGAAGAGCGGACAAGCGGCTCACCCCGGGTGATGCTTGTTAGGGGGCGGTGCTCATAATAAAACGTCACTTAGTTAAATGCTTCGTGGAATAACAAACGATGGTTACACACTATGCCTATTACGTTCTTGGTTTGTTATATTAAGTCTAATTCTTTCTTTTCCTTATGTTGATCAGTCTCAATGATCTAAGATCTTTGCATTTTTTAGAAACTTTGTGGGCATGTTGAGTACAGGTAGCGAAATGAAATGAGTGAAAGAAAACAAGTAAAAGTAAATTTCATAGGAAGATGTAACCAAACTGAATGAAGACTTACCATTAATATTCATCTAAATTATTCTCAAGGATAAAGTAGAGAAAAAGAAAAGCCATAAGTATGCTCGGACCAAAGATGAGGTTGATAACGCAAGCACTAACCATTTAAAATACAGACGAGATTGAACGCACGATGCAGGGGAACATTGCTGTAATAATGCTGACTGATTAGTACGTAATGAGTGCGAGAATTGACACTTAAAATCTTATTCACTATTTGGCATAACGCTACACATCAACCGACTTCCCGGATTACATTCTGTGGCCGGTTAATAATGAGCATGAAATTCACACTCTGTTAGTTCTGATGAAATCTTCTGCTGTGCAGTGCTTCTATCATGGATCCATGGAAGTAGCGGTACCTGAATGTTAACAATAACCGTCTTGGTCGGCTTTGAGGAAACAAGAGCAGTATTTGCGTATATGCATGATTTATTCTCTTTTCAAACAGGCTCTGTATTAATTCTGCTGCACACTGTTTTCATCCTGGCAAGTTAACTTTTCTATTTGTATGAATCTCACAAAGTGATTCAAATTAAGTACAAAATTAAATGGACACGACGACAGAAAATCCTGTGCTCAAGCACTTCGCAACTAGAAAGAGCTATACACCAGTACTGTTGAAAGAAACACGATTGAAAAAATGGAAGAATAATTCTTTGAAAAGGAAAATAATAGATAGAAGAAACTTTTAACCAGATTTCTGGAGACTGTTGCATATTACGTAAAGCAGAAACAACACTAACACGGCAACGACCAAAAATCCTTGACAATGAATAAAGTCAAGCAAGTAGCAGCAATCTTACATTATTATACTTGTCGGGATTATTAAACTGTTAGTGAACTCAGATTTAAAACTACTTGCATACATTTATTTGTTCTTTAAAGGCTAAAAACTAATTCGTTGGCATTTAGGTAAGCATGTAAAAAAATTCTCAATTTGGTCAAGTAAAGCAAGACTTTGTTTCCCTTTTGGATAACACTGCCATTGGAGCTCGCAAAAATCATATGAGCAATAGGTTGTGACAAGTAAATTTGGTTAAAAATATAGTGAGGTTGTAGAAGTCAAATATCTACTTCATTGCGGCCACAAGTAGAAGGGCAGCGGGAATTTCTGAACTGGTTGTGAACAAACTGGATGAAGAATGTGATTTAAATAGATTGGCTGTAGTGGCTGCATATTTGACAGTGCTGCAGTTATTGTAAGAGATCGAACGCGTGCGCAAACCATCTGCGAAACCAACCCCAATCTACATTGCTGTCATGCACAAACTATTTTCTGAATCAGACTTGCGCACATGTAGCCTCCGCAACGGTACATTCTGTTATATTTTTATGCACGTGAATTGACATTTCCGTTTTTCATATATACATCACTTGGATGTCGTGACTTAGGAAATTGGTCAAAATAGCAAACAAATTGTGGATACTAGATAGAGCATTCGAACAGATGTGTAAATTTTGTGCTCATTAAATATTGAAGTCGTAATTGTTTGGCAACGGCTCATAGAACAAGGCAAAAATGTAACTGCAAGATCACAATTAATTTAACGCTAATCTTAACACTGTATTTTTTGTGCTTTCATTTCTGAGCATTTCGGGATCAGTTCTCTTATAAATCAAGGATGTACAGTAGTATATTTAACGTAATATCCTAACTGGCGCAATGTGTCCTCGTGCTCAGTTGATTTAGTTTGTTCCTTCCTCAAAATAGTGAACAATATAATGAATAAAGTTAAAAGGCTGTGTTCTCCTATATGTAGCGCCGATTTCATAGGAAGCAGCGAATTATTAGCGACGGACTTTTTGATGCTGGCTGCAATTTGATGCTGGATGAGGTAATATATAATGTCTGGCATAGACAAGTTGACTGTGATAAGATCCAGTAGGTTTCAGCAAATTCATGTGCTATTCTTACGCCCACAAGTCTGGTGGATGACAGTTATGGCTGTTAGCTTAGCGAAGTCGATCAAAATATAAAAATATGGTGCTTCTTTTCTGAAAGCAAGATACAGAATTATTTTGTGAACGCTTCAGATAACGACGAAACCTGTGGACATTTGGATTTGCAGCTTAAT
>CALYDF020000754.1:0-25574 GCA_944474145.2 Dicrocoelium dendriticum | reverse complement strand
TTATCCAAGAGGAAACACCATTGCACATCACTAGTTTTGTGGATTGTAATGGTTTGGGGCTTGGTAGGCTTATCATGCTTAACCGTGAAACTGCGGCCTAGTGGAGGTCCTCCAGTAACCAATTTTTCATCTGACGTTGATCTTAGCTCCGATGTGAGAGAATTAGGTGTTTTACACGACACATCATCTAATGCAATAAAGTGGCCAGCATATTCATGTGGTTCCACGTTAACTTCAAAAATCAATTTACCATTCACCTCTTCCTCCCTATTTGCAGCAAGCGGAGTGTTATCCTCACATTTGTGTTGGCCACTAAGTTGTGGAATATATTATGGGGCGTCATATGGCTGTTGCGTATTCTGTTTTACTTCAGAGGTTCTCCTCATCTCTCCTTGTAGCGGGATTTTGTCCTCAATAATTTTCGTACTTTTGTGTTGTATTAAGCACAATGAGATTGCGCTTATGAATGAATTGCTTAGCAATAAGTTCATTTTGAAACTCGAAAAGTATGGGACACGTGTAATTCATCACATTTTTGCATAGTCTGATGCAGCTGGACCAACAAGATTGCATAACGCATGCAGTGAGAAGCACTTTCTGAACGGTTTTTAATGGTAAATTTTCTGGCACATTAAAAGTCACCGCACTGCGTGAACAGCGTACTGGATTGGGTATTTCGGTCGAAATGGAGTCTATCAGTACACTGCACTTCATGAGGTTCATTCTATCAATATTTGGGGGCGATTCAAATAAGACAGCTAAACTCTGCAAATGTTGCAATATCGATGTGAGCATGTTGACTTTAGATGCAACTTCAGCGTATGCAGTTTCAGCTACTGATGGACATTTTTAATCTTAGGGCCACGGATATACTCTTAAGTCAGAAAGTCAATAAGATAACCTCCTGACTTCCTAAATTGTTTCCAAATCTTTCATCGATCAAGTGTGGTTTTGGGACAGATAGACACTAGTTTAAATTGGCATGGTTTTCCCTTTAAAAGCCAATAAAGGAGAGGCATCTGCTATTACTCACAAATTATCGGGACGGCAAAACGAACATACATACATATATACATAAAAAAGTTAGAAGTAAGGAACGAAAATTGTGGTCAAATTACAAGTTCGTCTAAACCACACTGAATCGTAGACATCTCAATGAATTGAGCCTTGCAACCGAAGACAACGTCGCTCGCATATTTACATATAATAAATGTTGCTGCGATGGAAAAACATTCGACTTATAAAAGAAATATAATGATGGAGGGGATGGCGCAAGCAAGGTGCCAAAGTAAGTGCGGAGCATAGAGGACTTTTGTCGTTTAACCGAGGAAGATACACACCAGCAGTGAAATAGTCACGCAGCAGGTGGCAAACCTCTGGGTAGAGTTCATGTGGACAAAGTATGTTGAAAAACACAGGTCGGTGAATATTCCTGAAAGCCCATGGGTACTCCATAAATAGAATCCATACGAGCCTATAGGTTTTACACAACACAAGCGCTATTAACTGCCTAAAGTACGAGAGAGCACTGGCGTGAAGATCTGGGGTTTTAAAAGCAAACTGGTAGATATCACCAGCATAAGTAACTGTAGAAATTCTCGGAAATAGTAAATTTTCGAAGACTTTTAAAAGCACAGCGGTGATAGCACTTGGTCGATACTTCTGTACTAGGTTTCGGGAACCAACGTTAGCCAGATCAAGTGATTTTAAGAATGTTGCATTATATTTATTGAAACCGTCGGCAACATTTCAAGCAGATTCTTCCAAGTTTGGCGGTAAGATACAGGAAAATTGCTTAAATAAAACATACGTTCGGACGATGCTGTGTCATGGGCAATGTACATGTTTTTGGTATCCTTCGACTGAAACCCACTAAGAGATTTAGGTTTGCATTCAAGTAAATCACAAGGTATAGAGATTGTAGCAGGAATTAAGGGTTAAGAGACTAAGTTTCACCAGTGTTAATTACTATGCATGAATTGGCCGCGCATTGCTGCAGAGCAAGAGTCCGTTTTATATGTATCCGAAGGATATCGTCTGTCGCCAGCATTAAAAAAGGCGCGATGTTTTCCTGCCACAGTGCATGCTTGATGAAAGGAAACGGTAGATATACGAGCACCTGAGAATCCGCGTGGGTCTTGGATTGCGACGCGCAATCTCACATGTGGCGTCCTTTGACTTTCAAATTAGCCTCTGCCAATGCGGTCACTGGGACCGTGACCGAAGTGGAGGATTTCGGTGTGTCTCTCTCCCATCCCTGCACTACACGACTGACGGTTTCGTCTTTAATTAGACTCATCAGTAGAGATAACTGATTTGGGAGTGGAACTCAGCGCATAGTACTTGGCGGCTATCGCCATGATCACTAGGCAATTGAGATCCGCGAGTAGTGTTTGACACAGCGGTTAGAAGTACATTTTCGGGTTTTTGTCACCCCCCGTGTGTCTTGGATTGCGATGCGCAATCACACTAGTGGCCACGGTTGATTTAAGATCAGCCCTACGCAATGCGATCACTTAGACCGTCACCGAAGTGGAGGGTTTCGTTGTGGCTCTCTCAAATTTCTCCGTTTTTTTTTTTTCCCCGGTGGAATTTGGTTGGGGCCGGTAAACCTTGATTGTACAATTAGAAATAGTTCTTCGGTTTTGCGTACCCGCCCTTCTCTTGGATTGCGACGCGCATTCTCACTAGTGGCGCCGGTTGGCTTTCAAATTAGCCTCGCAATGCGGTTACTGGACCGTCACCAAGTGGAGGGATTCGGTGTGGCTCTCCCCATCCCTGCACTGCACTACCGACGGTTTCGTCTTTGTTTAGACTCAAGTAGAGATGGCAGATTTGGGAGTGGAACTCAGCGCATATTGCTTGGCGGCTATCGCCATGATCATTAGGCCATTGAGATCCGCGAGCAGTGTTTGACACAGTGGTTAGAAGTATATTTTCTGGTTTGTTGGGCACCCGCCGTGTATCTTGGATTGCGACGCGCAATCTCACTAGTGTCGTCGGTTGACTCTAAAATCAGCCTCTTCCGAAGTTTACTACTTGAACCGTCACCGAAGAGGAGAGTTTCGGTCTGGCTCTCTCCCATCCCTGCACTACACGACCGAGGGTTTCTTCTTAGTTTAGACACATCACGTAGAGATAGCTGCGTTGGGATTGAAAATCGGCGCATATTGCTTGGCGGTTTCGCTATGATCACTGGGCCATTGAGCTCCGCGAACAGTGTTTGTCATAGCGGCTAGAAATATATTTTCGGGTTTTTGCGTACCCGCCCTGTGTCATGGATTGCGACGCGCAATCTCACTAGTGGTTTCGGTTGAATATCAAATCTGCCTCTGGCAATGCGGACACTTAGACCGTCACCAGAGTGTACGGTTTCGGTTTGGCTCTCTCATAGATTTGCTCTCCACGAGCTAAGTTTCGTCTTTGTTTATACCCATAATGTAGAGATAGCCGAGCTGGGATTGGAATTTGGCGCATAGTACTTGACGGCTATCGCCATGGTCACTAGACCATTGAGCTCCGCGAGCAGTGTTTGACACAGCGGTTAGAAGTACACTTTCGGTTTTTCGAGCACCCGCCGTGTGTCTTGGATTAACTCGCGCAACCTCACTAGTGGCGTCGGTTGACTTTCAAATCAGCCTCTGCCAATGCGGTCACGGAACCCTCACCGAAGTGGAGGGTTTCGGTGTGGCTATCTCCTATCACTGCCCTTCATGACTTAGTATTCATCTTTGTTTAGACGCATCAGGTAGTAGCCGAGCTGGGATTGGAATTTGGCGCATGGTAATTGGCGGCTATCGCCATGGTCACTAGACCATTGAGCTCCGCGAGCAGTGTTTGACACAGCGGTTAGAAGTAGATTTTCGTTCTTTTGAGCATACGCCGTGGGTCTTGGATTGCGACGCGCATTCTTATTAGTGAACACGCCATCGCATACGCACACTTTACCACCCTGACACATTTACTCTATTTAATATATATATCTACGGTACACCATTCATTGATAAATATCAAGCTAATGGGTATTTCAATAATCTATGGTAATAATTCTATAGCCCTGTAATATTTTTACTATTTTGTTTGCAGACAAATAATGGTTAACATATTCCACGATATTCGTTGGGTTTCTGAACTGCCTAAATGAAATCAGTCATTAACATTTACGCCAAAAATGTCTGCGGATTTTCGGTGGATTAGTGGCAGGGTTCCTGCTAAATATCTCAAAGGTCGCGAGTTCTGTTGCCTAATACATATGACAGATACAAGTAGACGATCTAGAATCCGCTCTTGGAATGCCATAATTTTAAGCGGAAAACATCCAAGTTACATGCGCCTCATCAGTTATACTTCCAGTGATCTCACATACCGTGGTTCACTTCAATGCGATACTCGATTTGCAATGAGATTGCGTGTCGCAGGAATGAATTCACATAATGAATACTTTAAACTGGCCCGTCCAAACATTCATAATTAGCTGCTGATTTTGTACATACCCATTGTAATTTGACATAAAAACTCAATTGCGATCAAGGTTCACAGTAAACTCTCATTGCGATCAAAGGAAGGGGACTGAAGCGGAGTTTCGCCGTTTGTTGATTCAGGTGGTAAAGTGTAGTTTGAAGATTGAGGAATACTAAGGATCTAAATGGAGTATAATTCCATTTTATGGGTGAAGCTATGTTTATTCATCGCCATATGTTTGGAGAGTGCGTTATACCGCGGTTGGTCATGCATTCATTGTGCTTCTTTGCCGCATTTCTGTCAGAGTAACTTATACTCATGTTTATTCCGCGCCACACTAATTCCGACTGATCCCATGTTATTTTATTTGATTAGTTCCTTGGGTCCTCCGCATAGGCCTTGTTCCTTTTACTTGTTTTCCGTGTTTCGTAGTTACTTGTTTGACAACCACTGAATTCCACTTTTATTTATCCAAGTCACTGGTACGCTAGATTGGACTTAAAATCATTCTGTTATTTATCTGCTCCGTTATGTAGTTGCACACTTACTATCCATTTTGCGTGTTTATTTGCTTTCATACCGTGATTTCTGTTTTTTTATCTCCAGTCTGACTGCGCTCGATGTGAATGTTGGCAAGGTGGCTATGCCTGGCGAAAATCTGCTACCTCCAGGAAACAGTCGATCATTGCTGTGGAAGACGGGGTGCACGGTCCTCGTGACGGTGGTAGGCTCAAAGAGTGGTTGCGATGATTCAGTGTGCAGTGAACTACGGCCCAACAATCGCCTTGTGTACGTCTGGTACGCATGAATCTGCACATAGGTACACAGACATGGTGTTGCTGTGCATGTTTAAGGTGTGTGGGCCGGCTCCCTTAATGTAACTTGGCTACTATCCATATACCTCCAGTTCATACTGCTTCAAGATTACATATCCGGGTGTGAGGATGGATGAACGTGTGATGCTGTGCAAGTCATTCAATGTCCTTCTGTAGGCGCATGCTTCCTGTGACTGTGCTATGGAGGTCATAGTGACAGACGAATGCGTAAACGGATGACGCCAAACGCTTATATGTTGTTTAGCTTTCGGATATGCTTAAAGCATGTTCCGAGCCATGGATTTGCAACAGTTAATCATGAGTAAATCCACCGTTTCTGAGGGATTAGAATTTAGCGCGTATTTCACGTGGGTATGCGTGTGACGTCGTTTGAATGAATGTTACGTCTGTCCAGTTTACTTAACTATACAAACATCAACGCAGGTTTTGAAAGTTTCCAAGTTGAACGCCCAAAAATGGAACATGAATCCGTGGTTGCTAGTGCAGTTACATTGAAATGCGTTCAATATGTAAGCGTTTTTATTTTTTAGTAGTGGATGCATGGAAGCTTGAAGGAAGATGTCTCTCAGTGTATGGGTATTACAGGAGCAAGCTGCTTGCTTGAAGTAGGCGTGGAGACCTGAAATCGTTGTTCACATAAATCACGTTCAGGGACTTGGATATTGTTTAGCGATCGTTTAGATAAATTTATCTTCCTATTTTTATCCGTTTTAAGTCTCAGCATACTCAAAACTTTAGCCCATACATCATCCATCACGTAAATAAAAGTCAACTTGTTTTAAACGGTACCAAATTGAATTCATCAGCACCGCACACGGCAATTTGCCTTTCAATATCGACCTATATGTGTTGCTGTCAACAATAGCGAGCAATCGCCCAATTTGCTACGGAATGATAAGCGTGATGGATGAATTTTGCTATTGCGGTTGTTTGCTGTTCAACGGTAATATAAACTCAGTGCAGATTTCTTCCTAAAGCAGCCTAGAAATTTGTCTGAATCGCTGCAAACTGCTTGCATAATACTTCAATAAATGAGGTATACATTGTCGCTACTTAGGTCAATGTTAATATCTCTAATTTCGGTTTAACCTCGCAACTAACAGTTCTTTGACCGAGAGTTACATTGTGTTCCCACATGTTTCGAAGCAAAGAAACAATTAGCAATGGTATCCTGATGAATAAAACCAGCCAGTATGAGGAATTCCGCTATCGTTTTTTTAGCAAGCTTGCATTTTGACAGGAAAACCGCGCTGGTTGGAATGTTGGCTCAGACAAAATCCTTTGGAAAAATATAAAACTCACTCATGCTCTCCAGTAATGCGCGGCCAATTCATACACAATAATCAACTCTGGTGAAACTTAGTCGCTTAACCCTTCATTCTCTCTAAAAGCTCTATACCTTTTGATTTACTTGAATGCAGACCTAAATCTCCTAGTGGCTATTAGTCAAAGGATACCGAAAACTTCTAAATTACCCATGACACAACATAGTTAGAACGTAGGTTTTAGTTAAGCAATCTTCCTGTATCTTACCACCAAACTTGGAATAAACAGCCTGAAATGTTGCCGATGGTTGTACTAAATGTAACGCATCATTTTTAAAATCACGATCTGATTAACGTTAGTTCCCGAAACCTACTACTAAAGGTCGACGAAGTACAGCCCCCGTTGCTGAGAGAGCTGCAACACACATCCTGGCCTAAACATAATGGACTCGCTGGGACATGGTTACCCTTGGTGGCCCAACAATTATCGGGATATAGAGCGGCTGCTGAAAATTGTAAGCAACGTCCGAAAACGGAAAGTCAAAATTCTCGCAGACCGCTACGCCCATAACGCTCGCCGGAGAGACACTGACAGCGGGTATACGCGGACTATTTTGGCACAACCAATGGACGATTTATCTACTTTTGCTTGATGTCCATTCTAAATGCATAGAAGTACATCCAGTCCTACATGCGACTTCCGCAGCAACAGTTGCATAAATGCCCTACTTATTCACCATTTTCGGTATCACATAGTCGGTGTGCACCCAAAACGGAACACAATTTACCGGTGAAGATTTTCAACAGTAGCTGAGTAACAACGGAATACAGCATATTAAGTCCGCGCCTTACCATCATTCGTAGAATGGAAAGGCAGAAGGTGCAGTTCTGACTGCTATTCAGGATCTCCTCAAGCAGATCCATGGAACTGTAAAACTACGTTGGATCATCTGTTCTCTTACCACACAACACCGACTGAGTCGACAGGGAAGTCATCACCGGAGTTTATGTTTGGCCGACCACTACAAACGAGAATGCATTATCTTTTTTCGAACCCTCGAAGCAGAATGGAGTCAGTGTAATGAAGATGTATGGGAATGACAAGATGCCAGAGGAATGTTGGCTCAATGATTTTGATCCCCTATACACAAGACCGCCTCACGAAAGCAAACTGGAATACTGCTACACTTATGTCCTCAACGATCAACAAAACGGAGCTACAGCTTAAGGACGACCTTGTGGTGCGCCGCCATTTTGACCACACCCAGCTACGCTCAAACAAGCAACATGAGCAAGATCAAAATCGACCGAGATAATGCAAAAATTGATGGGGAATCTGTCGCACAAAATCAGGAACCGCAAACCAAGCGAACGAACCCAAATTAAGGCGCTCAAAAGCCACGCCTAAGACGGTTGATGGGTATCGACTCGGAGACTGCAGTCTCTACCAGGGAAGAGAGGGGTGTCACGTATACAGTTGAGCGATTATTCGTGAATATCTGCGCTCAAATGACTGATTAACAATCACCTTGAATTACCTTCCTTATTTCATTGGCTTTTTGTTTCAGCATGTTTAGCTACATTTAGGTCTGATTTCTATCGCCTCCAATTTGCTTGCCTCTGTCATCCTTCACAGACTGACTGACGCTCGTGAAAGCCGCATTCGTGAAGAGCAAGCCGGGTTTCGTCGAGGTCGTGGCTGCATCGACCACATCTTCACCTTGCGTCAGTTGTTGGAGCACCGTCATACATATTGGCGGCCCCCCGTAGTCGTGTTCCTCGACATAAAAGGTGCCTTCGATTCGGTTGATCGATGTGTCCTTTGGAATTGTCTACTCAGAAAAGGTGTGCCCGAGAAATATGTAAATATTATCCAAGCATTATACGCGCGTAACACAGGCAGAGTGAGAGTTTACGATAAGCTGTCGCCACCCATCAATATCTCCAGCGTTGTGAGACAAAGATGCCCGCTGTCACCTTTCCTCTTCAACTTCGTTATTGACAAAGTCATGAAGATTGCATTTACAGGACATGACTCGGAAGGTGTAGAGCTACTCTCAGGAGAACGACTTCTCGAGTTGGAGTATGCAGACGACATTGTCATCATCTGTGACAGCTCCCCGACGTGCAAAGCCGCGCTGGACAGATTAGCACTGACTGACAGCCGCTTCGGGCTTTGCTTTGCACCATCGAAATGCTAAGCGTTCCTCCAAGATTGGAAGGGATCGCCTTCTGCGCTTACCCTTGATGGGGATCAGCTAGAAGTCGTTCGGAAAATCAACTGTCTGGGAAGTTGTATCAGCGCCTTTGGGATTGAAGACGAGATCACGAACCGTATAACAAAAGCTCGAAGTGCTTTTGCCAACCTTTGCCACCTATGGCGGCGGCGCGACAATACTCTCGCCCTGAAGGGTAGAGTGTACAATGCAGCGGTACGTTCGACCCTACCGTACGGTTGCGAAACCTGACCCCTAAGATCGGCGGACATGAAGGGGCTAGTTACGTTCCACCATCGGTGTCTTCGCAGTTTGGCTCATTTCTGGTGGGAACACTGCGTGAGTAACGAGCGTGTTCGACGCCTTGTTAACGGCCCAGGAAAAGGAAATGAACCGCTCAGCACCGTCATTTCACGCACCAAGCTCCGATGGATGGGCGACGTGTTGCGCATGCCAGCCCACAGACTTCCACGACATGCGTTGTTTGCTCACCGGGGATGTGGATGGAAGAAGAGGAGGGGTGGCCAAGCGATGACTTGCTCCAGAGGAATGAAGTCCCTCACTTCGGAGCTGGCCTCGGTTGGAGTGTCACGGCTCCCTGGTTGGGGTCCAAAAGAGGGTGAACACGTTTGGCTGGATACACTTGCTGACATGGCAAGGAGCCGACCTCACTGGCGTTCCTACTGTGAGTTTCTTCGTCCCTCCCCATCCTTTTTAGCCTCTCCCCCAGCCACGATCTCATTTCGTAGCGTAAAACATAATAATTGTTCTCTTTGCCTAGTAGCTGGCTGGTAGCTTACGGGAACAATGCCTATCCGTTGCTGGTAGCTCAGCTGGCATGCAACTAATGTATTTATTTTCTTTTTTCCTTTATGTATTGCGGCACAGTAGCTGAGGTGTTTCCCACCTCTAGCTGACGTATATAATGTATTGTAATGGGTGGCAACCTCGTCAGACCAAGTGCAGAAGCTACGTTCCAGAGACGGGAGCATGCGCAGTGTGTTTTGGTAAAGCCTGTTCATGCTTTCCACGAATTGCAAATCGCAGCGTGAGACTAAGCCGAGATCTTTCATGGATGGCGCTACGGGTAAGTGTTGGCCGGCCAGGTTGTAGACTCAGCCATTACCATCCTTTTCCAGGCTCATGAATACCGACTTGCCCAGGTTGATCGGAAGGTCGACCTTTGCTGACCACATGGAGAGGCGGTCAAGGTCGACCTGTAATTGAGCGCTTCAATTATCCTCCATACCTTAAGGTCATCTGCAAACAACGAGCAATATGAACTAAGTAGCTTAGGCAAACCATTGGTGTAGATTAGGAACAAAGTGTGCTTCAGGACTGTGCCTTGTGGGAAGCCGCTGTTCGAGGGATGGTACTCGGTCGACTGGTTGTCCATCTGCACCCTACAAGTACTAGCAACAAGGAAGTCCCTGATCCACTGGTACAGTTAGCCACCAACACCGCACCTCCTCTGCTTCCGAAGGAGGATTTCATGGCTCACCTTGCCAAACGCTTTACTGAAGTCGATGTAAATGATGTCAACTGTCTACCCTTGATTTAGCGCATACAATCATTCGTGCCGCTAGAACAGCAGGTTGGTGATGCATGACCGACCTTCCACGAAACTGTGCTGTGCGAGAGTCAAGATGCTCTTCGACTCAAGATGTTGCAGACGACCACGCTTCACGATCTTCGCGAGTGTCTTAGCCAAAACCGTGGTCAGGCATATCGGCCGGTAGTTGTCCACGTTGCTCGGAACGCCGCATTTCGGATTCGGTTTTGCCACCGAGCATTTCCCGTCGCTCGTCAATGAACCAGCGGCCAGCGAGCTGTTGAATAACTCAGTACCCGCAGCAGAGTTAATGGCCGATAAGGATCTGAGGATCATCAGGCCCGGCAGGCCTGGTACCGTCAAGGCCGGCAAGCGATATGCGCACATCTTCAACGCTGCAATCCAGGCCGTCCACCTCGGTAGGGCCGACATGCGTCGAACTCGGTATGGACGCCTGGATATCTGCAAAAGCGGAAGCGAAGTGCTGGAAACTAGGGCTGTCCGTCCGAGCCCAGTAACACAGGTAAATTACCTGTCGGCCTCAGAGGTCACTTCACGTATATAAAGATCCGCTTGGGAGCAGTTTTGCTGCGATTGCAAACTGTTCCTCGAAGCTTCGGCGTTGGCTAGTTTTTGTGCGGTTGTAAGTATTTCATTGCCTCTTGTACACCTCATAATCTTCGGCAGAGCTAGATTAAGCGAATTTATTCCATAGCCCATGTGGCCATCGAGCCAGTTTGTCATAAGCTTTATTAAACCAGTGTGGCTTGACTGGTCCAGCTTTGTGCACCTAAATGGTGCACAACTCGGGCGCACAAAGGATTCACTCTCTCCTTTATGACAGACCAACACGCTTCAACTGATGAATTCCGTGGTAGCGACCAGTCCATCAGAGTCGCGGCTCGAGTGAGACTATTAATGTCCGTCTTCAAGTATTTGAAGGTTGGCTCCAGCCGAGGAGTAAACGTCAGTGGCAGCTCTAAGCTCGCCATAACCATCGAGTGAACACTAGTTAGTTGGGCCTTTAGGACCTGTACATCACGTACAGGTTGATCGCAGCTGGTCAGCAACAGGTCCAGGCACAATGGAGCCGTGCGCGCGATAATGCGCATCAACTGATTGGTGTGCTTTGTTGTCCCAGTTTAAAACATCCTCTCCGCAATCTTCGTCTCAACGTCGCAGTGGCCGGGGAGAAGCTTGACCTCGGGCCACCGCATTCTATGGAGTTTGAAATCGTCTATGACCCCGAATTGCCAACGACTTACGTGGTTGCGCATAGGAGGCAACCAGTCCAACCTGCGGCTCAGCGGACTGCGATACGAAACACCTACGAGGAGTTCGCCGCGTATCAAGTGCATCGAACACCATAGCTGCTCACACAAGCCATCACAGTTATTGTAGTTTCGCACGAGTCTCCTTCACAAGGAAGAGCTTATCTACAGCACCATGCCATCGCGGTCATTGATAACCTATCACAGCGGAAGCAAGAACACCCTCTGATTTTAATTTCTTGGGCGATTATTTTTGAATTTAACCAGATTTCAGCTGTGCTCAATATGCCCAGAGGCAACGAAGTGGCAAACGTCGTTACGTTTGCTCATTAGATTACAAACGTCGTAAATGCTACATGCAGGCCGCGGTAGGAATGGTTAGGCGCGCGTGAAACATTACCGACCTGTTTATCTAGATTCAGGTAGGAATCTGGGTGACAATTAGAAGATTTACAATGCAGCGATTTGTTTCACCCCCTTCAGTGCGCCGCTTTAATTCAATCAGGGCAGACTTGAGTTTTTCTCGCTCTGCTGGACACACATCTGAGCACACATGCATATTTAAGCACTTAAGTCTATCGAGACGCAATAGTACCAACCTCGGACCACCTTCGTCTGCAAAAGTGAGCCTCATGGGTCAAACTTTTCCCTCAGTTTTCTTTCCCAGAAGGATGATTTGCTTCAATTACAGCCCGCTTTCACCGACCTCGAGCAATCCATCAAGCAGACTATGCAGAAACAGGACACCGTGTTCATAGCGAACCTGAGGGTTCCAATCCGACGATTCAGATGCGTTGAAGACTACCAACCTGCGACGTCTAAGGTCGCTAGACGTCATTTTCGGTTTCTTTGGCCTTTGTGGTTGCCAGAGGTCCCACATTCGAGTTGCGGTGTCCGTCGAGGAAGTAGCAGGTGGTAAAGAGTAGCTATTCGATGATCTAAGGATTCGCTCAGCGATGCTTGTGTCTGTGCCTTTTGCGCAGAAGTTATAGTCCTGTGGGCCTTGAAACGCGTCCATTTACCGGTCCGTTGATTAGGTTTCCCAGAGGAAGTGAGCTGCAGTTTGCACTGGCATGCCTTATATATAATGTTGAAAGAAGCGTGTTGTATCTATCGGATAACGTGAAACTGGTCGACAGAAAAACTAATACACGAAACGTTCACGTTCACAATGCGAAACGCCACAGGAAACAACATTTGCGTGATGCTCAACGATCTCAGATCAACATTCACAGGAAAACGGTTAGAATATTTTTAAATTTATCAGTGATCGTTCAGACGGATAATGAAAATTAAACAATCATAGGAAATAGACACGGCTAAAACACGTAGCAATGACAAAGAATTCCGGAAATACAAATGAATAACAAAAAAGCTAGGGGTGAGCAGGAATTTATTAACATAACGAGAAACATAAGAATAAGTAAGTCGCGACTGAGCAGGTAGTATAAAACGACAAAATAATTGTACAAAACGAACAAAAATAATAATTTAAATAATACAGATCCCTAAAGCAACACTTATTTATCCAATTGCAGAAAAAAATTAGAGCGGACGCCGAGAAATGCAACAAACCGGCCAGGGAAAACAGCGATTTGTGAGAACTAAAATTACGACGATGCAGATAATGATGAAGATGATGATGCCGATCTTGATGATGAATTTAACGATGAAGATTATGCTAATAATAACGAGGATAATAAGGATGAGAATAATGAGGATGATGCTGATTAATTTGAACAATGAACAATGAATTTATACGGGTTAAGAAGCGTTGCTTTACAAGTCCCGTTGGATAGTTGGTGGGGATATCAATAGATCAATAATGATGATAAGGATAGTAAAATAGTTAATACTTTAAATATGAAAATGAGAACTTATCGTTTGCTCCGCTTTAGTCCTGCGATCCTCTTAGATTCACAGCACCCACAGTTAACAAAAATAATTCCATGGCATACTCCAGGTGTAGGTTGGAGACGTAGTGTTAAGTAACAAAGTGTAAGTGGATGAATGCATCGTCCAACCGTCTTGTGAATACTGTTAGTGTCGGTGCAGAGACGACTGATTCTGGGAGAGCATTCCACGGGTGACAGACACGAATGGGAAAGAAATTTATGCAGCACTCCAGACGACAGTATTGTTCTGCGAGTTTTAATGAGTGGCCCCTCAGGTTTGTATTGTTGCTGAGTTGCAGTACAGGGCGGTACACATGATGTGGGTCTCGCAGAATCAAGTATGCCATAATCAGGTCATCTCGTAGTCTGCGATATCTTCCACTGAACAATCCCAATCGTTGCAACCTCTCTTGGTAGGAAAGATTGAGCATTCCAATGACGTTCTTAGATGCCCGGCGTTGTGGCTGCTCCAGTGCATTAAGGTCGTGTTTCAGCCATGGATTCCAGGCTTGAATTGCATATTCGACATGGGGGCGAACATATGCACTTACATTTGTCGAAATATGGAGCTGTTTATTTGTCCAAACGCCCGTCTCAACAGCCCGACTTGTTGGTTCCCGGTCTTCGAGGCTTTTTCGGATTGCCTGGAGCAACCCAAGTCATCTTGAACCAGGACAACCAAGTCAGGTTCGAGAGTCGCTTGTTGTAGTATATTCTTTCCGAGCCGGTATGAGTAGCTGCCCTGATGTCGGATGGAAAGCACCTTGCATTTACTGACGTTGTAATGCAATGAGTTTTGGGTCGACCATCGATACACCGTATCTAAATCACTCTGAAGCACATGTTGGTCGGTGTTCGCTTGGATCCTGCGCCAGATCTTGATATATTCGGCAAACATTACGAAGTTTGGAGCGATTCCCTGTGCAAGGTATTAATAAACGCCAAAAACGAACGTGAACCTAGACCTCACCCTTGCGGCACACCACACTCGACTTGTATGGGGTCCGATAAAGAGCTCCGAACTCTGACCACTAATTGCCGTTGAAGTAGAAAGTTGGCAATCCAGCTTAGAAGAGGGTCTCCGATCCCGTAATGCTGCAGCTTGGATAGTAGTATCCGATGGTCTAGACGACCGAAAGTCTTGGAAAAGTCCAGGTAGATCACATCGACACCTTCTCCAGCGTCAGCTGCCTCGGTCCAACTACTGCGTGCAATGAGTAAATTCGTTGTACATTACCACTGTCGACGGAAACCGTGCTGTTCAGGAGTGATGATGTTGCAGTTTTCCAGATAGCACACCAGTGCATCGGCAACTATGGATTCCATGACCTTGGAGAGTATAGGAAGAAGGGATAGTGGGCGGTAGTTGGAGGGATCAGTTCTGATTCCACCTTTGTGAATCGGGATTATTACCTCATGCTTCCACGTGGCGAAACTTTGGTTCTGGTCTAAGCAGCGCTGGAAAAACTGAGCTAAATTTCCTGCCAGTTGGCTTGCTGCAGCTTGCAGTGCCTCTGGACGAATGGTGTCGACACCCGGCGAGCTGTGTTTGCATAGAGAAGTCAGCTTTTGTAATACATCCTCTGCGGTAAAATTGACTTGGCTTAGTCCTAGTGAGCAGAATACAAAGCTTGGTAAATCGCTTGGTGGCAAGACTCTGAAACGTGGGGGCGTATTGCATCTGCAGCGCGTTTGCTGCTTCCACAGCCGTTCTTCTTGGGCCATCAGCCGTCCTGAGTGGAGGAAATCCTTGTCTCACCTTACGCAGGCAATTAACGTGCTTGTACAGCAGTCTGTAGTTAGCACTGAAGGTTTTTGCGATGTTCTGCTGATAGGCGGCTTTGTCTTCCCTTACCAGTTGAGTGCAGTGGTTACGCTGGGCTACGTAGTTGTGCCAAGTTTCTTGTGCTGGAGATTCGCTGTACACTCGCCATGCTGACTTGCGTACTGTCATCAGCTTTCGAGTTCTGCTCCTAAGGTACAAAACTGATTTACACTTATAGCAAACTTTTACATCTGAAGCTTCTGCAATCAGCTGATTGAATTTTTTCATGAACTCGAGCCAGGCGACTTTCGGGGGGTTCTTCTTTGAGAAGCGACCAAGTTGTGGCGCTGACGAACTGGGATAATCGATGGTAGTTTGTGATGGTTCGCGCAGTCTCATCGTTCTCATTTAGATATTCTGCATAGCAGGCGTTGGCAAGCACAAGATCCAGCAGAGATGGCATGTTCCCTGTTCTGAACCGAGTGGGCAAAGTGATGTGATTGTAAAGAGGCACAGTAGTTACTAGATCTTGTAGATCAGCTTTGTATTGTTCTCCGATCGTGGCAGGAGTTTCTAAAGATAAGGTAAGAAAACAGTGCTTGCTCACGGTGTTCCTGAGCTTACTGATTCCTCTTCCGACGATGCTCAGATGCACGACCGCGAGCAATGGCACTACATTCGGGAGGCTCTTTCTCTCGAAAATGTGGTGATCACCTGGTTGACAAGGATCTCCATATCACCAAACTATAAAGGGTGCGGTCCCAGGCTCTTAAAACTTGTGTTACAGTCAGAACTAATGGCACAAACCCTACTAAAGAACTGAACTAAATTCCGTTGCAGATTGCCAACAGAAATTCGTCTGAAAGCAACAGGAATACGAACACCTTCTAATAACAATTCAGTAGAGGCACAACTGTTAATGAAAACGCCAACTGCAGGACCCGACTAGGGGGCCGGTTTCAAGAGTAGCCATAATATCCGGAAGGGCGCAGCAGAGCACGAGCAAACACCGGGATTAGGGGCATCTGATACCTGCTTATATATCAAATACTTCTCGAGAGTATGCAACCCATCCAAAAGCGATTAGTCGCTGACCCTTTAATGGTCGGCGTAAACCCACTTGCTTTATCCATCCAATCTAACACACTCTTAGTATCCGAGAAGCTCTCATGCATGTACACAAATGCCCAAGGTCTACTCAGCAAATTAGCTGAACTAAGACTTCGACACGCGTCTGCAGCTTGGGACCTCATCGCTGTCACCGAAACGTGGTTGCGCTGCGAGATAACGGACGCCGAAATTGTACTGATGGGCATGTCCGTTGTGCGGAAGGATCGAACCAACAAAGGTGGTGGGGTAGCCCTTTATTTTCGTGACAACATGCAATGCGAACGCATAAACGATTCGGAAACCGACTTACCTGACGCCATTTGGCGTAATTTCCTGCTGAGAGGGAACGATGTTGGCCTATTGGTTTTTGTTTACTGCCTACCATCGTCTACTCTTGAGATGGACTGCAATTTGATGGCTGCGATGAGGCGTGATAAACCTTCTAGTCACCTTCTAATCATCGGTGACTTCAAGTTACATGCCCACGAATCCCGGGAAACACCAGGAGAGAAATTCAAAGCATATTTGTAAGATCTGGTTTCAGACTTCCCGCTTTATTGCCACATCACTACGCCCACCAGATTCAGGGGAACTGACAGACCATCCATTTTGGACCGAATATTCTTCAGTGAAGAATTAATGGTCGAGAGTGATAACCGATACTCCTTTGGGCCGCAGTGATCATTTGACGCTATTGTTTCATTACATGTGCTACGCGGATTATTCTAAAGAGCATGCCGAGGAATATCGTGTCGTAACCAACTATGAAGACTTGTCCGACCTCCTTGATGCAACAAGCTGGTCGTTCTTAGCTGAATTAACCCCTGAGATGGCCTGTGGTGAATTCGTCAACATATGTACCAAGCTCGTGGCAATGACAACTGAAACCAAACTCTACCGGCCTAAAAGGATGAAGTCTTTCGTAAGGAGCAGGACATGTAAGTGCATGGCATTAAGAGACTTGGCATGGAACACCTACATAGCCTCCCCGAACGACCATACCTCGGATGTCTACACAATACAAAGCAACTACCGTGTCAAACTCGTTTGGGAGGATAAACTTAAGAACCAACAAAGTCTAGCGGAAAAGATTAGCTTCAATCCCAAGCTGCTATACAGGCACGTAAACAATTTGCGCCGTGTTAAGCGCAGTATTCCTGCTCTGCACACAGCATGCGGGTTAGCCAAAACCGCACAAGAGTCGGTCAACGTTCTTGGACAACAATTTGGCCGTGCCTTCCGAAGCGTGCAATCATCATACATCCTACCTAAGCAGATAATGCCGCCATCAGGGCTTAATCACATATCGTACACCTCCGCAGCTGTACTGAAGAGCCTGATGTCTGTGCGCGAATTCAGCTCCCCGGATGAGGACTGCATTCGCCCGAAGGGGTTTAAAGTTGCTGCCATGTGTTTGGCAGGACCACTAGCAATTTTCTTTTAACAATGTCTGAACGAGATGTACGTCCCCATGATGTGAAAGCACGTAATCATCTTGCCAATCTACAAAAGATTTAACCGTGGTGAACCAACAAATTGTCGCCCGATACCACTACTTCACGTGATTTCCAAGGTTATGCAGTCTATCGTAGCTGAGGCTTTGATGGGGTACCTGGAGAACAACAAAGCTCTCGCCCTGGAACAGCATGGATTTCGCAGAAATCGCTCCTGTACAACTAATTTGTTGATCGCTCGTGCAAACTGGACGGAATCTGTGAATGCTGATGTAGGAGTCGACGCGGCCTATTTGGATTTCTCAAAAGCATTCGACCGTATAGACCATCGCATTCTCCT
This sequence comes from Dicrocoelium dendriticum, assembly GCA_944474145.2. NCBI lineage: Eukaryota > Metazoa > Platyhelminthes > Trematoda > Plagiorchiida > Dicrocoeliidae > Dicrocoelium > Dicrocoelium dendriticum. The sequence goes on along the minus strand of CALYDF020000754.1, from coordinate 7,409 downwards.
CCACAAACTCCAGAAATATGGAATCGGCGATCCTGTTCTGGGCTGGATAGGAGACTTTCTCCTACAACGTCAACTGGATGTGAGGGTTAGGAGCAACCTATCAGAATCCATCAAAGTTCAGTGCGGCGTACCTCAAGGCTCGGTACTTGAACCCCGCCTGTTCATGGTTTTCATAAATGTTCTCACGAGCCTACTACCTTCTAACTGTTTGCTGTTTGCTGATGACCTAAAGATATGTCGCACTATAGCTGCAGTGGATGATCACACAGTGTTACAGGAGAACCTGAGCAAAGCCTACACAAGGTCCATCGAGAACATGCTGAATTTCAACGTCACCAAGTGCAAAGTTCTCAGTATACGGCACAAGAGTATGCACAACTACCGACTAGGACCACAAATTCTACAGCGGGCTTCTCACGAGTGCGATCTCGGGGTGATAGTTCAAGATGACCTCGGTTGTTTGACGCAGACTGAAAAGGCATCTAAGAAAGCAAACCAGTACCTCGGCCTTCTTCGCAGAGCCTTCGGGAAGATTGACCCTTCAGTCTTTCCAAAAATGCTTAGTGCATACGTGAGGCCGCATGAGGGATCCGCTATTCAAACGTGGCAACCCTGGCTCAAGCACCATCTCAACGCGCTCGATACTGCACAGCGTAGGGCAACGAAGGGTGTCAGAGGTTTGACCAGCCTCCCCTACGCACTCAGGCTGAAGACCATGAAAATCTACAGCGGACGTTATCGGCGTCTAAGGGGCGATCTCATAATGGTGTACCAGATCCTGAGAAACCCCAACCACCCATGACATTCCCTACTGATACTCAGTCAAAACACTCCAATAAGAGGACACCAGTTTATGCTGGTCACGCAGTACAGCCGCCTGGAATGTCAGCGAAACTATTTCTCCCTTCGAGTGTCACAGCCTTGGAAAGCCCTCCCCGAACATGTAATTAATGCACCCACCCTCTCCCTTTTCAAAACACGCCTTGACGATACTCTGTAACATTTACACTACGTGCTATAGCTCATGACCACCAGATGCTGGCACTAATGCACAACCGACAGTGGATAGTGCCAAAACCCTAATCGAGAATGCGTCACTCCAAACGCCTTGTACGAAATTGGATAAACGCTACTACTATAGAAACTGGATTTCTGTATCCTGTCGACCCAACATAGTTCTACACCAGTGAGCGTTGTCATTGCTGTCTTTTTTATTTTTCTCGCCTATGATCTGAGCAATGACCACTCCCTTGTTGGTTTTTGTGCGTACATTCTCTTTTCAAACTCCCTTTATACGACAGTGTAGTTAAATCTGTAATCGCCCGAACTGAAGACTCTATTATCCCTTCGTTATCATTTTTTGTCACGCTAAACAGCCTATGGGAAATGTCAAGCACCTGCTTTTTTACCCGTTATAAATCATTGTTCATCATTTTTTATAAACATGGTTGGCGGCATCCGGTTTCGGATTTGCCTGTCACTGTGGCCAGCCACAGGACGCCTGCGCCTACAGAGGGACCATGGTTGGCTTGCGCTGCACCACCCACAGCTCCAACCACACACCCCATATCCAGTGTAAACCCGAAGGAAAAAGACCGGGAGGCATGCGGATGATAGCCACGTTTCATCAACGGAGCCGGCCCACACTCCTTCACAGGCAAACACAAGCACACTGTATTTGGGGAATCAAGCGCACACAAGGCGGTGGCTAGACCGTAGTCCGCCCCACACTGAGTGCATGGAACCGCAGTTCGAGCCTAGCACGGCCACAATGACCGTGCACCCCGTCCCCTCTAGCAACGAGAAACTGTCTCCTGGAGCCAGTATGAACGAGGTGGTGGGTGATAGACAGGTAGCCACTTTGTCAACATGCACATCACCGGGGATACCAAGAAACAGCCAATCACTTGAAACGACAAAATGAGACAAAACAAATCCATTAATGCATACAGATACGGTGGCGTAAGTCTTCGCTAAATTAGTATATTACCATATTAGCCAGCCTCAAAAGACCTAGCTTAAGTGTGCGTTGATTTAGCCAAACTGCGGTGAAGAAGCAGCGAGAATGCAACATCAGCCTCAGCATGGGGCACGTTCATAAACAATGTACGTTGAAATCACCCATGATAAGGATGTGAGTGTACTTTCGTTGTAAATTTCATCTTAAAGCAGCCGCTAATTGGTAATCGCTTTCGGGTGTTGAGTTAGGGGCGCGGTACACCAAGACAATAAGGCAAGCGTCACTGCCTTTTAACTGCAACCGGTACCAAAGAGAGTCGGGGAACTGTGACTCTGAATTCTCCACGGCTTCGCACTGTAAGTCGCTCCCGTAATACAGGATTACCCCTCCTCCTTTTGTGAGCCTGTCGTTCCGGATCAGCCACATGCCCGATAGCGAAACTTCAGCGTCCGTCATTCCCATGTGCAACCACGTCTCGGAGATACCAAAGATATCATATTGTAGGAAGGCGGAAGGCAGCGTTTGCCCAAAGGACGGTGAGACCACTAAAACGGAGGCGGACGAATAGAGAGACCGATGCAATGGGGGCGATTCGCTGGAGAAACCCAGGCCCAATAGAACGGGACGAAAACGGGACAGGAGCGGCATCCATGGGTGAGCCCGAGACAGGCAAAGCTGGTGGAGAATTTGTTGAAGACGCAATAAATCGGACAAAACCGCCGGTATCGCATCTTCAAGAAACAACCCGGTGAGAGTGATACACTCACGGTCAAGCAAAGCGCACGCAAACGAACGACTCGGGGCTTGTCAGAATCGGAGGCGTGGAAGCGAAGATACACGGGCGAAACGGACACAGAAGTCGCGTTCCCGTACCCCCAGAAGGAGCATAGAAGTGCCACGAGCGGAGACCAGGAGGGATGGTGCAACGTGGGAAAGAAACCGGACTCATTAATGTGCGCCTGTGTGAGTGGTAGGGTGGTGTGTGTGTCCGCGCCAATAAAGATCGTGCTTCATTGCCGCGTTGTTCTGTCGCTACAATATGACCCGAAAGCTTGGTGATCTTTCAGTTCGGCCAGTTAGTTAGAAAGATCCTGAGCATTCGTATACTAGCGGACCAGTTTCTCGATATCTAGGAGCCCACAGAGTGGTGAAGGGGTCACGTGTGGGAGAATGCCGACCGATGGGAGGTCGGCAGTTACTCGTTTTTGCAAATTGATTCCGCCAAGGTGCGTCCCAACCTTCCATTAGACCTACGTCAGAGTCCATTAAAGCAGCATACAACAGTCCGGGCACTGTTGTTGGATCCCTTTTTCGTTGATTTAAACGTATGGTGCTTGTTTGTCCTAACTTGATGACAAGTGTTGATTGTTTGCTGTTTGTCCCTCTATTCGTGTTAACGGTGTTTACAATGGAAGAGGTCGCAACGGCGGCCTCTCGCTGGACCTTTGCAGTAATCACTGCATAGGTAACCAATGTTCTGGGAGGCTTAGTCTCGACAAGAGATACTTGAGCTACAGGTACCGACGGTTGGAGTTCGGCTGTTTCATCCTTGTTAAAGCCAGATGTCAGGTCTAGTGGAATTTGCTTAACCAGACGTTTTGAGTGGTGCCCGATTTTCATTGAGGTGTGCACCGATTGACTCTCGTAGGTACAGTCTGTTTTCGCCCGGCGTTCTACCAAAGTTGGAGAAGACAACGGAGATGAAAGCATGGCTGATGGCGGTTCAGGGGAAGCGGATTGTTCAGCATTCCGCTGCTCAGAAGTGGCTACGCTTCTGTGATGAATACTCACTTCCATTGAAGTAATCTTATTGTTTATCCTCTGCTCTGCTTCTGCGGTTAACCGGTCGCATTTCTGAGCTAGGATAAGCAAGCACCTAACGAGAGGGATGGTGGAACAAGCAGTATAGAACCAAAATGCATCTTGGGAGCTATTTCGCTCCCGTATCTGTTATTGGGACACATTTGCACATTTCGTATGATACCATTCCAAACAGTGCGAGCAAGCCAGACCGATTTTTACTACTCGATGACATTCTCCTAACCCGCAAATGCATTTAGATTGGAGCCTTTTCGGTTTCGCATTTCTGCCATTCAATTTGGTGCCGTTACCTGACCCAGTGGGTTGGTTAGCGTTCTGCACTTTTAAAGCTTTGAGAGCGGCGCACGTCGGTCAGGCGAGCGTGGTGGTTATAAGGTCAAATGAGCGGTCGGCGTAGTCGCGCGGTCCATGTGATGGCTTATGCAGGCGCACTGGCTGACAAGGTCACAAGGAATTGTGAGTGACTGGAACCTGAACAGAGTGCTGAACACAGATTGACAGATCACAGATTCTTTCACAGCTGTGTTGAGAAACACTGGATCGGAATATGCTTAGGCTTTTCCGTCTGCCTCGAGAATTCTGTATGGAATGGTGTCACACAGAAAGGCAATCGGCTCAATGTGACTGAGTCAAACAATTGCGCTTATTCACGGATGCCAATGAATATGGTTAGTGATGGCGCAGCCTTTAATCGCAGAAGATATTTCCACGTATGATGGCTGGTATATCCGGTTTGAATGAGCGTACAGTGACAGCGCTGCAAAAAGATGGAAAGAAGAAAGAGGAGAATAATCCAAATGAACCAGGGACACGCACTTTACGAGTGTGTGGGGATGAACTAGATGAAGCGGTTGATGCCAATGATGATGATGAGGATTATGATGATGATGACGATGATGATGATGATGCTAATGCTGCTGCTGTTGATGAGTACTGAATGGAGGAAGTAATCAGAGGTTTCTCTGTGTAGCTTGCATCTAATATCACTCAGAGACAAAGACCCGTCATGTTGTGTTGCGCTCGATATATTTTATCTCGGCAAAGTGTTTGTCCAGGAATTTCTTAATTTTCCACACCGACTTTGCCTCAACTAACTGCTACGGCAGGTCGTTCAATACACACACCACTCTGCGTTCGATACAGAGTTGGTGAGCGACCCGCTTCAAATGCGGTACGACAAGCTTGTACCGGTGTCCTCCTGGGCTGCTTGGTGTGCGCAGATGAAGCAGCGGCCTCAGTATGGGGTAATCTCCCAGATGTAATACCCGGCGCGTCATGATAAGGTCAACGCTCAGTCGACGATAAGCTAGGGTGTAAAGTCTTAGTTTCTTACACCGGTCTTCCTACGGCACACCTCGTAAGTTGGGAATCAGCCTGGTGGCTACATGCTACACTAACTCAAACTTTTCTACCTAGACCCAGGTGATAGGACAGTACGCGGTAGAGCCATACTTTAGCATTGGTCGCATTATTGAGAAGAAGAGGCGAGTGGTTATCTCTTCGGACCAAGTGCTGAAGCTGCGCCTGAGCGCGCAAAGCATACGATGGCTGCTTTGGTAAAGCCTATTCGTGTTGTCCATAAACTTTAGGTTGTAGCGTGAGAGTACCCTGAGGTCTCGCACGAAAGGCAGGGATGCAACGGTTGATCAGCCACTGTGTACGTTCGACTGTGCTTACACTTACCGAGCCTCATGAACTGCGACTTGACCAGGTTGATCGGAAAGTGGACTTCTGCAGACCACGTGTAGAGGCGGTCGAGGTCACAATTATTGAGTGTGCGGATTACTCTCCACAATTTCAAGTCATCTGCGAACAACGCACAAGATAATTGGAGTAGCTGAGGCACATGGTTTACAAGGATCAGAAATAAAATCGGCCCCAGTACAGTTTCTTGGGGCACGCCACTGCTAGATGGAGATCAGTCGGTTAAATGGTTGTCCACCTGGACCCTCCACTTTCGATCAACAAGGAAATTCCTGATCCATTGATGCAGCGAGCAACCAACGTCGCATACCCTCAGCCTGTCGAAGAGTACTACATGAGCAACCTTGTCAAAAGCCTTATTGAAGTTAACGTGAATAACATCGACCGACTCTCCTGGGTTCAGTGCTTGTAACTATTCATGCCTTGTCAACAGTAGGTTGGTGATGCACGAGCGACCTTTCACGAAACCATGCTGTGCGGGTGTTAAGAGGCTTGTAGACTCGAGAAGCTGAATAAGACTCTTCTTCACGATATTCTCGAGTGTCTTTGCCAATACAGTGGTCAGGCAGATCGGCCGGTAGTTATCCACTTTGCTTGGGTTACCACCGTCCGGTATTGGCTTTAAGACTGAGCATTTCCAGTCGTCCGGTAACAGTCCAGTGGATAGTGACCTGTTGAACAGCTCAGTTACAGAAGGCGCGATGATGGCCGATAGGGACTTCAGAATCAGTCGATGGATTCCATCTGGTCCGGCAGGCTTTGTCCCGTTAAGACTTGCTAGAAGCTTGCGCACATCTTCAATGCTGCAATCCAGGCTGTCTGGTTCAGCGGCAGCGGTACTCGTCGAACTTGTCACAGACACCTGATCACTTGCAAATACGGAGACGAAGTCTGTCGCCAATGCGGACGCATGATGTATGCTCGAGGATGGGGAATGTCCGTTTGTGTTTTTCGAGACCGGCACATTGCCTGCAGGTCTCAGGCGCCGCTGCACATAGGCGAAGATACCCCAGGAAGCAGTTTTTGCAGCTGTTGCAAGCTGCTCTTCAAAAGAGTTGCGTATATATGTTTCCGCGTTGTTGCAGAGATTTCGCTGCAGTTTGTACGAGTTATAGTACTCACAAGAACCAGAAAAAAGAATTAGTTCCATAGACTTGATACTGCTGACTGATATGATGTCGTTTGTGATGTAGGTGCAGATAAACATGATAATGATATTTATGAAGATGGAGCAGATGAGAAAGACGATGATGATAAAGATGATGATGGTGATGATGAAGATGATGATGAAATGATGATGATGATGATGATGATGATGATGATGATGATGATGATGATGATGATGATGATGATGATGATGATGATGATGATGATGATGATGATGATGATGATGATGATGATGATGATGATGATGATGATGATGATGATGATGATGATGATGATGATTGTACCAACGTCACTAAGCCTAAACTAAGTACGTCGTACGAAAACTAAACTAAAAACTACGAACAGATGACCGTGCGTCAAGTCTAGGTTTATCTGTTCGTAGTTTTTAGTTTAGTTTTCGTACGACGTACTTAGTTTAGGAAACCTAGACTTGACGCACGGTCTTGGCAGAAGAAGAAAACGAATTATCCTGTAACCGTGGTTCTATAAGGCATAATAAATACAGTACATGACTTACGAATAGGTTTCGCAATCGTAATCCAAGTGGGCAGAAACTGTCCAGCGTGGGGCGGATCGAGTATTTGGGCAGTGTCACAGTAACATAATAATAAAAATGACCTTGAAACCTCAAGGATGTGTCAGTGATGGAGTGTAAGAAATAAATATGCGATATGTTAACCGCTTGTAAAACACAGAAAAGCAGTGTAAATGTGCAAGATAATCAGGGAAAATAGATACCGTGTCCTCAGGTAAGCAA
>CALYDF020000753.1:0-25215 GCA_944474145.2 Dicrocoelium dendriticum | reverse complement strand
GCGTAACACTAGAGTCTTGAAGGTTTTATGAATATATAGCGCGCGATTTGCCAATATTGTGCATCAATATTGCAAATATAGCCAAGGATTTTGTCCATGAATACTAATATTTAGGTATACATCGTCAGTCACAAGCATTGAATGCAGGCAAGAGGAATAGTTGTTTAAGTGTGTGGCCACAAAATGCACTAAAATATATGTTATTAAAGTGTTGGTATCCACCTTCAAATTGGCTAGGTTGTAAGATGGCACAAATTAAGGTGTAGCTGTTCTCTTCTAATACTGCTACAGTAAACCGGGCTACTCTTAACGGAAAAACGGAAACATCGTAGAACGCAAAGAAGCGAATACTCTGCTAACCAATATCACTTGTGGGTTAAAGGAGTGCGCTAGTCGCGCCTATAGTGTGATTATAGTAAACGTTCCAGATCAAATGCGGCTGAAGTAAGTCAAAGGCATTCTTGTAACAATGTGTAAACTATATGTAGATTCTTGTGTAAACAAAGGCTTTAAAAGGTCAAAAATCAGTCAAACTTGTCCAATGTTCATCACCTTTAGGCATCCAAAACAAGCTTATCATTTCACAGACAACAGAATTGCATTACGTGAGGGCAAAATGGACGTATAATCACCAAGCCTGTTGAGGCGCCATTACAACGAAGTTTTCTAACTCATGCTAGTGCCATGACAAAATAACGTTAAACATCTAGTCGCTACGCCTACCACTTGTTTTAAGTCATGCCTTGGTGTTAATCTGCTTCATACGGTTTGCCTAAATCGCCCGGGATGATGTTACCTTTTGCAATGTAAAAAACTGTCCTACTATTTTGCTTTAATTCCTAAAATGGTACCATATATGGTGAACCGTCATTAGAGTAAAGCATGTCTCCAAGCTATGTGACACTGATAAGGAGACAGTGTAAATTTTTCGTTTCCTTTTTCTTAAAAGTCCCGGCTTAGCAAAGTAGCATCTGCCCTCGGTGCACAACCAAATCTGAGAAGCAGCCCATTTGCAAGGCGATACATACCTCATAGTACGCAGCGGTCCAAATTGCCGCATCAATAGGACAGTGCTAATAGCTCCAAAACAATGTCCTCGGAATATACGTGGACCGTGATTAAGGCTTCATCAATGTTTTGTGACTGGATCGTCTGAAGTCACAAACACCTCACTTACTACAACAACAATCCATTCAGATTGTGACCCAACCCAACGAGGTATTTTGCACGCCGTAATTACACGAGGAATCTGAACCGATAGCGTGAACTAGCTGTCCAGCGTAGGTGCGATTATCTACTCAGTGGTAAAAGATTACACTTTGGTATCGTTATTGCGTAAAGTGACTAGGCTGCCTAACACCTTACTGATAGCTCCTGTCATATTTTATTCAGCATGCTGGGATACAATCTGCCTCATCATCTGTATCAAGAGCATTTTCCTCATCAACACAAGTGATTCCTTAACTATGCTACAGATACATCTAAACAAGTGGTACCCATTCCCTGGCTGCCTTTAATAGACCCAGTAGCAAACATGTGCTGCACATTGACTGCAAAACTTGTTATGCTACACAACTTTGTCCTTACCACGACAATTGCTTCGCTTCCGTTTTCTAATGAATTAAATGCATAAGTACCAGTTTCCTGCTTCGACCTTTTGTATAAACTTTGGTCATATCGAAAGGCCCAGGCGACCACAAGTAACATGATATCTTTCTTCTTAGCGGTCGATCAAGCAAACACCGAATGAAGCCTTCTAGGTCCTTTTATTCTGTTCTTACGCCTTCATGTTGTGCTTAATACAAACTTTTGGCCTTCACCTGGTGTGTCTGATGCGTTTTTGCACCTTCCCCGGTACATACGTTTCTGTGATGGACGTGGCAATCAATGTGGCAGTTGCTGCCTTATATACGTCAACAATCACTTCCGTGAATCATGTTTCTAATATTTATTAATTAGCAACCCAGATTACTTTTGGTATTAATTCATCGGGGACCAGCGTAGAATTATGAGCGGTTGTGTGTGCATCCTACCATAAAGTTCAGCTGCTACTTTTACAGAACTTGAAAAACAACTACAGAAGTCTCATCATTGTCCTACCAGGGTCCGATGAAAAGCGCACTGCTGAAGATGTCCAAAAGGAGGAAACGTGCGTATGATGCTTTTCCGGGCCAGTGACGGCTATTTGAGTGCGTTTAGATGTGACGAATTCCTACCTATAAGATAATTGGCGGAGGTTACAAGGAGCAAACCGTTTAGTTACTTACTATGCCCATTACTTCCAGCCATGACTTAGTTCCCATTGTTTCCGCACATGCTTGAAATCAATATGTATATGCGCCTACGAGTAAATCAAAAAACGTACACCTAATATTCACAAAAATAATTTCAATGCATAATACCCTGCGTTGGACCAAATTCCAGGTTGTGACAACAAGTTAATGCGGCTCAAATTTGAACTTTCTAATTTCCCTAACTATCAGGATTATATTAGTAGTACACTGGAACCCCTACACCATGTCAACTGGGAATAATTTTTCTTGCCTATCTGAGCCGCACCCTAAAATGACTTATTTCGAGCAACGCATATAGACAAAACGACCAGCAAAATACGTAAAATCTTTACGGTTTGCTTAGACTCGTTTACCCTAAAACGGAACAAGCTCAGAAATGTGCAGGCACCCGTTGACGCCACCGCACGCAGTGGCTGCCAAGCTTAGGAAAATGCATCCCATCTACAACAAGACCAAGTACTATCACCACATAATCCATATGAACGAAATTGTTAGCCTCTGAAGAAAATCGCTAAACATGGTACATATATCTGCCGAAAGCACCGCGCTTAGAAGCAACAACAAACTAAAGCCTCCTTCCAGACTAATGAAACCTTGAAGTGACCGCACAGATATGCCTATTAATTCACTCATACATTCCGATAAAATGATAATTAATGAAGCAGTCGATGTATGCGATTACATGACTAACCACTTCTGCGACACCTTCACAAAAACTGATTTTCTATTCTGAGTAAGACGGCGAGCCGACAAATGCTGATAGATGGACACGTTATGTATGGTTTTATCCGTACTAAACAACAGCGATAAATTATCTGATGACGTGCAGGTGGTATTACCAAACAATCAAGTGCAATGAGACGGAGAGCTGCGATGGCCCAATAATAGAGCAATCAAAGGTCAAACACAGAGCAGGTCTTAGCTGGCTTATCGCCACGCTCTCGGTAAACCGTAAGAAGCGTGGATTGGGATGATGCAATAATATACGAAACGCAGTGTCAAGGGCAATCTTTCGTCGGGTCAATAACACTGTCTGCCTATTGAAGAGGCTGGCGGCTTTCTTGTAAACAGAATATTGAGTGACAGTTGGTTGGCCTTACCCTGAACCCCGTTGGGTAATTGTACAATTACACTGGAATTAAATACTCGCTCAGTCTTGCCAATGTACTTGACCACGCAATTGCACTCAAGTTGTTAAATACAGTGTGATTTGTCTCTGATGGGATCATTTTCCTTTACACAAGGTAGAGAAAGTTTCTGGGTTTAGTTGCGCACCTCCGCATCTGCAGCGCTTTAGGTTCTCTGATTTGCAGAGATTAGATGCTTTCTGTCTAGTTAAGGCGACAGTACCCTTAACTAGGAGCTTGAGGTACTCTTTTATATGTTGTCATAACCCTTTCTTCTGGCTGTCTGACCTGACTATGCTGCTAGATGAAGCCTTTTTGATACTTGTTCACCAAGGCGTTCTGGTAATTTATCTACCTACTCAGTCAGACAATCGCTAGAGCAAATATATCTGGTACGTGTAAACAAGATTTTCACCAGTGCACGCTTGTGGCCCATGGATGTGAAACTAGTAACTGGTAGATACTGACCGCAGCATGTTGTTTTCCGCCAGGCAGACCGCTTCATAAGTCCGGTATCCTTTCGACTGTTGAGAATGTCAAGTTACGGCAGACAGTCATTCGTCTCGAATTCATGAGTGACTTTTACGTTTACACGGATCATATTATTCTGAGACAGCAAACACTCAAATTGCAGTATCCAAGCACGAACCAAGAGGATGTCATCAACATATCATTTTTAGTTAGGTAGTTGAGAGAGATATCCACTTAGGCTCCTTTTTAGTGTTATCACGAAAATATCGGCCAATACAGGGGCCTAACGGATCACCCATAGGTACTACATCGAGTTGGCGGTAGGAAGCTTGCTAATAACGGAAACTAGCCTCTTATGCGTCGACCAACAGTATTGTCTGAGCAACTCTGTCCTTATTTTCCTATGGAAATCTTCGACATCAATCAACTGGCACATGCAATCGACCGTCACGATCAAAGGGATATTAATAAACAATGATGGAACATTTAACTTGCACTTGATCTTGTTGGATAGATTAAATTATTCTAGACCTATAGTCAGTTCGAAGAACTCCTTAAGGTCGTATAAGTTTGAATTCTGTCTGAGTGTGGCTAAGATACTTACTAAGCAAAGCGCCAATTTATGCTGCGGGGCGATACTCATTGATCTTATTGGTCGGAGTGGCATCAGTTCCTTTTGTACCCATGGCAGCGCGTACAGCTGTGTCGTTGATGAAGGACGCGGCTTATGAGACCTGTGAGTCTCTCATGGCCGATGACGCGATGCAACAGAAGCAGCTCTAAATGGTGACTGATGTGAGATTCTACCTAGGCCACGTTCTCCGGTCGATCGATATGTTGAAATTTGCCCTCATCGTTTAGATGCCCAATGGTTTCTGTATATAGCCAGTTCTGTTTATCAAAACTGTACCTGTGACTTTTTCTGGCTTAAACACAACCACACTATTATCCTTTAGCTCTCGTAACGAGTTTAATATTCTGCTTGTATTGGCACAGGAAGATCTCGGATGTTCAAAACAAGCAGCGAAGGCGATGAGAACCGGCAATCAACACTTCGGTCTTCCTTGCAGAGCCTTCGGTCAGTTTGAACCCGCAATCTTTCCCCAAATGCTTAATCACCTACGTGCCACCGCAAGTGGAATGTGCTATTCAGGCGTGGCAGCCGTGGCAGAAACAGAATCTTGTTGCTCCCGAGACTCCTCAACGAATGGCAACCAAGAACGTCAGGGGCCTGTTGCATCTGCACTATCAGCTTAGACTGAAATCTCTAAGAATGTACAGCAGTCGACATCGGCTATTGCGGTGGATCTCATTATGGTTTACCAAATTCTGAAGAAACCAAACCACATTTGCCGTCCGCTGCTGGAATTGAACCACAACACTAAACTAAGAGGTCACCCTCTGAAACTGACAATTCAGTATAGCCGGCTTGAATGCCGTAGAAATTTCTTTTCCCTCCGCGTTTGCCAGCCTTGGAACGCCCTCCCTAATTATGTCGTCTTTGCTCCCAATTTGGCGATATTTAAAGAACGTGTTGACGATGCACTGTCTCTCTTACATTTCATGTAATGACTTGTTAGCAAGGGGCTACAAAACGCAATCAAAAAGTGTTCTGCTAAACGCCTAACCAATGGATTTATACGTTTAATACACGAACATCTCCACTATTCCACATAAGTCAATGGTGAATCCACCACAACGCTTTTCACTTTATAATACAACTGATTTTCGCAATAACTTCCATCCTACGCGACTTGTTAACCAATGCTATTTTACCCGTAATAAACCATATTTATTTTTATTTATTTATTTATTTATATTTATTTCTCGTTCACTGGTACCATCAGAGCCTCACGAGCTATATCTGCTAGTTTGCTACTAAACCATTTGACAGCGTCCTGGCGGGTTGGTTAAATTCTGTCAACGGGTAGAAAAGCTTTTAAACTGTGCCTGGACGAAATTTGATTTGTTTTATTAGAATTGACATTAAAATCATGGCAGAAATATTATGTTCCAAGTTGCAGATCATCTAGTTGCACATTTGGTACAATTAAGACATACTTACAGGGCTCACGGGTGACATTTTCCTAGCAGCCTCTATCAGCGTGTTCTGCAGACGCTGTTCTTATTTTTCTTTGTACCGTCAAGGATCGTTTTACTGAAGTTGATATTACCAAACATCACACCATGTCTACTGACGATCCACTGCGCAGCATTGATTTTGGTCTGTGTAAAATCTTGCGAGCAATTCGCTTGCTGACGCTTGTACACTACTCTGATCGAGACGAAGTCTCCAAAGAATTACTGGTGCATAAAGATCTGGACATTCCAGTCCTTCTTCATAGCGTTTGATTTTTCTATGGAGAGCGGCTACCAACCATCAGTTTGAAAGCAAACATCAGTCGTGCCGGGAAACAAACGAGGTAAGCACCAAAGTATTGACAGCTACCCTCTTATCAGCCGCGTACCCAATGCCTCTATGGTCACGGAGAGCAAAATAGAAGGGAAATTGCTTTAATTATTACTACGTAAAAACAGAAATAAGTCGCAGCACAGGTTACTACCGTCAACGTCTTGCCAAACTTGGCAGAATGCATTCTCTAAAAAATCGTGACTTATATTTAAAACGTGGTACAGGCAAAATAATTGTCTACCTTGAGTTGAAAAGAGCATTCGACAGGGTCGTCAACTGGCGATTACGCAGGATTTTACTCTCTTAACTTATCTTTCTTCATACCTTAGAAACGTTCGTCTTTAACTTACCTGTTATTCCAGGTAAACGTCCTTGGTGCTTTGCTGTTTCTATGCCGCACAAATTACATCTATCATGTCCTTAGACGCGGCACGCCATACCTACTGGCTCGCCATATCAGATATCTGTCTGATCTCAGCGCATTTGCCTCGTACGTATTCTCGCAAATCGGTGTCCAGCCCCAACTTTTGCTTTCCATTATTCAGCCCGCATCAGTACACTTCAATCGGTAAGCTAGGTCGACTTGCTCAACCTGCGCGCCATAGGACCTAGCATTGTATGTAATTTGGTTCACATGAGCATAGATTTAAGCAGTGAGTTTTCACTTTGGTGTACACAAAACTGCAGCTCTATCTATTGCCTTCCATTTCCCTGAGTGCATAAATCTCTTTACCTAACCAACTAAGAAGACTTAATCATCATGCGCGACGCACGTCTTACTTTCCATGTGTTGATGCACACACCCTTTACATCATAAGCGCCTTTGGCTTTTCGCGGTAATAAGGCCACTAGCCAAACTAACAACTTCCGAGTACTCAGCTTCATTGGATTACTTTCCTAGAAAGCAAGGCCGACAGAATTACAGCGCGCACAGAGTCTAAGCTACGCATGTAGGCTTGTGCAGGTATTTACCTAATTTCCTCAATCCCTTAGAGTTTTCGATGTATACCGAAGTACACCCCCACTTCCTTCTTTCGAATATTCTGCTTCATTTAACTAGCTCAACTTGGCGTGCTATGATCACTTAACCGCCTAGCGCAAGGCAGCGTCTTAGCTATGTTATAATTTGTTACCGTGCCCTTTGAAGATCAAAGTACGTTCGGCTTTTCCTTCGAAATAGACTTCTACGCTCATCTGCTTTTCATCAATCTGACTGCATCAGATAGTTTCTCCTAACAATACTAGTGAAACATTCGCGCGACGCAGCGGGTATGATTAGTAGTTGCGCGTATATTATAAGGCATTTGAAGTCGGACGCAGCATACTATATTCGATGGGCCACAAAAAAGTGGACGGATGAATCCACTAAGAGCAAACTTCAGTGTCGAGACCTGCCAAACGGAAAGGTAACAAACCGGATGTAGAGCATGCTGGCCTTAGTGTAAGGGAGGTTAAAACAAGAAATATTAAATTACATATGATCAGCAACGAAACTGTACATATAGTGAATACCTAACATTTGGGGATATACTGAGCTAACCCTAGAAGGCAAGATAAAGGTGGCCTTCGATGTGGAAAGTGCTTAAGTAAGCGAGTTTCACTAAAAAATCGTGCCGACAAATATAAGAGAGCGTTTGGTCAAATTGGTAGTAGTCGGAAACCGGAATCCGCTGTGCCGTTTAATATTTAATATTTGGTGATTTAATATCAGGGTACATTTAGGCAAGCCGGTGGGACGAGCTTTTCGGACTTTAAAGATACGGACAAGCCAAGTATAAAGTTTGACGTACCCTTACGTTTCTCTGCTGCCAAACGGTGCGCGTTGCAGCGGCTTTTGACCACACACCGCGCCATAACGAACCTCGCCCCACGAAGAAGCGACCGTCGTCCGAAGGCCTGCGTTCGAGTACAAAGACTGTTTGACTGAGTCACTCTTAAAAACGTTGCTAGTGAGGGTCAAGCGAGCGAATGGTGGGTTATGGCATTTTGAGACGAGAAAACAGAAAAGTACATGTACAACACCTCTAAATGGACGGACGAATAAATTGCGTGTAATAACGTTTAAATATATCGATAATTATTCCTGGACTACTGATATTTTTTCAAAATGTTAACGGAGCAAAAATGTGGCACATATATACCCTATCTACAAACATATTAGTTTTCGGCTTTTTCGATCCTGCCTGGGTCGCCAATTTATAGCACGCACACACTAGAATTTGTCCAAGTGCGCAACAGTAACACAGTAACACGTAGCCAGGTTAACAGTCTTCTCTGTCCGCTTGCTTCTATTTAATTTACAACAAACGCACGCGGCTCTGTAAGACAAGCGGAAGACGCAGTTATAGCGGAGGTGCAAATTTAGTTCGCGCAATAATATTTTGATCGTTGGCTACGCAGTCACAAGCTCTAAAGGTCAGTGAGATGGCTACAACCTTCATTCGGTAAAACAACACCAAAAGCAAGTTATTTGTCTAGTAATACTTACGAATTACGATACATCTGTTTTTAAGGGAAACATCACGATGCATTTATACAAGGGTCTATTATAAAAGCATTATTGCTTGAGTGACCGAAACGCATCCCTTGCCGTTTATTCAAGTGACCAACTGTTGGGTTGCGGCTTTCGTGTTTGCCTTACATATAGTTCCCATATGCGAACGGCCTCGATTCCGTTGGTGTGCCCTGCAACCGAAGCATGACAGGTTCATTGAGGCATCGGTGTCGGGCTTACACTCATTTCTCACAGCCGAACAACTTCGGTTCACTTGCTTTGCCCTGCAATTGAAGCAAGACACGTACATTGCAGCTTTGGTTTGGCTCACACTCACTTCCCACAGCCGAACGGCTTCGGTATTTTTGGTCCAGACAGATAAATAAAGTATGATTATTGTTCTCGAATTCATCGAGAGACGCATGATCAACATTTCAAGCATTGATGCTTTGCAAGTTAAATTTTACTATGCACGGAACTGGCTGCATCCAAACGTCTTACAAGTTGCAGAAACGGAAAAAGTACTGATGCGCAGCAGCGAGGACAGTGGGGCGGCGATGAACTGGATTCATGTTTGCTTAATGTAAACAGGAAAAGGACAGTAGGTAAAGTGATGACAGTACGCGACAGCTGTGAGTATCTATTTGTGCGTGTCAAAAATAGTGAAACATTTTCTCTAGTCATTATGCCAGAATGTAATTTTGCGAGGTGACTTTATTCACTGGCGAGTCACATCCGCCACAACGCAGCATTGATAAACGGAATTTTGTGGCTTTTTATAGGGAGAACGCTTGCTAGGCGAAAACAAAATACGTCTTGGACCATTGTCGTCGATTGATTTGAACGGTTATGTATATCTGGCGTAGCCACCTATCAATTACTGTTTCATTGTTATTCGCGGTCGAATGATCCCTCTGTTTGCTGATCAGACAGCTCAGTCAGGGTCCGCCCTTGAGGTTAATGACAGTCGAGCAGGTGAATAAATGTGCAGGTAAGCTAAATTTCCAGAGTAGCTAGGAGCTTACATTTTCTGATATCGTATACTTGTTGGAGTGTGAGGAATTAGTGTCCAGGTATCCTCACTGAATATTAGTCATTGTGCTGGGTGCAATTCGTTGGCCTTTTATAAGGCCACGGTCTAGGTGAGTCCTTGTTGGTTATTTCGTCCCACCTCAGACGCTAGCAGTTCCGCAGTCCAATCCCGGATCTTAATAAAATACTTGACCTTGGAGAAATGGGAGAGAGAGGAACAAGTTGAGAGAAGGCCGAAAAGGACAATCATGGAACCAAACAGTGTGCAAATCCTACCTAGGATCCTAGCCGCACAAGTACCGCCTCCGTGTCATATTCCCCACAGCCATCTATTTTCTCCGGCAAGTTCGACAAACAATTTTTCGCCATTGGACATTTTGCAATGCAGGGTGCCGTGGTGCACCAGCACATTGGTTCGGCACCACGAAGTTTTCAAAATAATTTTTAAAACACCCTGTTTAACTTATGAATAGCGGAACGGACTCCTAATTGCGTAGCTTTATAATTCCCGGACAGTCGGTTTGCACAATCATGAATAATTACTCGTTTTGGGAGGCGTGGCACGCCCAAAGTTAGGTGCCAAGGTACATAAGTTTTGTGGCGACGGAAACAGCGAACCTGGATAATTGTTTAGACGTTCATGATGAGAAGTATAACGATGGTACAGACCTGAAAGGAATAATTGGTTACTCCTGGAAATTGGCCCTTTGAAGGGACACAATCAGTCTGCCATATATGGCGGTACTACATCAACATAATAGACCATGAATTCAGGATGGTCAAATGGACGTACTGGAACAGCTCCGGTTAGATAAACCTCTTGTCTGACAGCTGATATATTGCCAACGCCCCATCCCATACCATAGGCTTAGCCAAAATTTGGAACACTTGGGTCAAACCTACTTAACAGGAGTGATGAGCCACAAAGACTTCAAAGAAGTTCACCAACTTGTGCCCTAACACGAAAGGTACATTAAAAATCTGCTTTTGAAAACCCTAGCTATCTTAACTATAGTTGTTGTTGTACCACATATACAAGCTGCAGTAAAGTTTACGCTTAGTAGTAAATCGCTTATTTTTCGGATACGCAGTTGCCTATTCATAGCGACAAACCTCTGATGTGTGCCAACTGTGAGAGCCATAAGTATGTGGTTATATAAAAATTGTAGCATTTATAAACTTTGCATTATCTATCTTGAAAATTTTCAGCATGTATTGACTGATATTGGCTGAATGAATCACGAGCCTCTCTGATTAATGCATATAGACCAATCCTCCGTAATTCTTCAGCTATAATCTCCACCAGCCAGCGCAATTAAAATTTGGTGTTTGTAAAGCTACAGTACTTTGTAACGCTCAGTATCCACGAGAATCGTCACGATGAGTACCTTTTGACCCAAAACTAATTAGGCCAGGTAGAAACGTCTAGAGTACTGGCAACATTCTTATATGGCTTCTTAGCGTTTCATCGCAATTTTCTCTCCCTTTTATCCCTTTTACATCGCGTATTCTTGGAAAATCCGATTTTCGGCTGACTATTTCGCACCTAAAAGCTACTGGTAATCGCGCCACTTGCACCATTTTAGATACATCTAACTAGTTAAAAGATATGACGCTAATCAATGTACTCTTTTATTTCTCTTTTAGACTCTATTTGCTAGCGAAACAAATGTGCCACTTTAACACGAGAAAATAAAACGCTACAATGAATAAATTTCAAACGACTGCTGATTTTTCAGTTATTTTACTTTTTTGATATCAAGCGCTTAAGGTTAACAGAGTCTAACGCTTTAGTTTCTGAAATATTATTTAATTAAACCAAAATACTGATATATTTTACTTTCTCTAACAGCTCAGCGTCGTTGTGCTCAAAGTCACCCAATAATGGGAAACATTGAAATCAATTTGAATTTTACATATTTTATAACTTCTTAACGCGGCTCTATTTAGTATACCTTTTGTAATATATTTAATCCTTTTATTTACCACCGTGGAAGATAGTTATTGACATACTCTTACCCCTTCTGCTCTCAAGGCTCCTTTCTCTTCCAAGAGCGTGACATAAATCGGGCGTTGTACATGCACAGCCATACTCAGCTGAATGTGGAAACATTAACATTAAGTACTTGGCTCGAATGCACTTTCCCGCCCCATAGTAAAATATATAAAAGAACGCCCCTTCTTAGATTCCAAGGAATAACACACAGTCCCAAGAAAAATTGATTGATGATGTATGCACGAATATCAACGGAATGTCCGAAGTGGCCATACTGTGAAAATTATAAAGCCGTGGTATCCTACGTTCTGGCAGTTAGAAAATACTAGTCCTAGTATTTGTTTTATTCATGCAAGAGCATGAGACTTTTGTACAAAATGGTCTGGTCCCTCGCAGGATATTTTCCAGAGGATGTCGGGAAATATATGTTTCTTTATTTATTTATTTATAATTCATGATCAAGGTCAAAATAATTGAGATAATTTACTGGGTTCGTGTGTACGTAACGCGAAATCAACGTTGAAACCGAAGCAAGAAAACTGACGAAATTATATGTACATGTAGAAGCGTCAGTGTAACAAACGCCTCAAGAATGGTGAAATGTGACGCGCGTTGACTTGGCATTGTGAAGTCATGGGCTGGGACTTTATTCGTTGGCGAATCACATCCATCAAGTCGTAGTGTTGTTAAACTGAGAATTGTGACATTATATGGAAGAACGCTTACCAGGCGAATACCCACCACTTCCTGAAACACTATTACCAGTATATTGAATGGTAACTTAGAATGCTATGCTTCTTATTATGTGATTATTTGCACGGTTACATGTAGTGAAGTTGCATCCAATGTTTCCATTATCTTACGGCTGTTAGGGTATTGCCTTTTGCGCCCTGGGTCCTGTACTATCCTGACCCAAGGGATTGCCACTTTTAGTAGGTAGGTCTTGGAGTGAGTATATTTTTTATGTGACGTGTTGCTCCTCTGTAGAGCGAGGAAACTCCCCCAAAGGATATCCAATAAAATCTCACATTGTTAAACTAAAGTGCTGAACAAGGAATAACACAAATGTTCAGGCCGTTAGTCATAGAAAAGTTTCTACCTATCAACGAATCGATTTTCCTTTTGGGGTAAGTTTTAAAATAGATTTGTAATATAGGAATACATGGCAAGCTGTCAGTAAGTATCGGTCGAACTTGAAGGCTAAACAGGAGTCGGAATATCTCTGAGTTATCCGGGAAAAGGATTTCTTATAGAAAAGCACATCCTGTAAACAGCGTCAACATTTTGGGTTTCTTGCCTCGTGCATAGGTTTGACGATGCAAGAATTTTAAGGACCTTATCAAACGTTGCGTTTCTGAGCTAGAAGCACACAAAGTGATAAACCCAAAATGGGTTAGGGTTACAAATTTGAAGACAGAACACTTAGCATAATTCATAGACAGACGCCTCTCAATTTACCAGCAGTGCAACCGGTTCAGCTTTGTCCGTAGCAGGTCTGCATCATTAACCTTGCACTCGACTAGTCTCAGTTTTAGATAAGCAGCATGTAAATAAATAAATAAATAATATATTTATTCTCGATTATGTGAGGCACGCCTGCACAGGCCTGATCGTGTTAAGAGTATAAAATGTGATCAGTTAATGAACAATGCAACAATAGGACTGTCGAATAATTTGATAAATTAATGTATGTAAGTGTGTTAGTTAGATTCATTAGCTGTAAATGTCGTTCTCCTTTGATCATGTTTGAACGTGTCGCCAATGTTAAATGGTTGCTTGATGGCTGTAAACTTGAGGAGCTTGTCCGGTTAAGCAATGAGTGAATTTAATTGGTGAATAGTCACAACCTGCACGTCACAGTGTTTTGAAACGGACATTTATGACTTTTATAGTCAGAATGCATGCCAAGCGAAAACCCACCGCGTCCTAGCACACGGCCACCGAACTATTTGCTGGAAAAGGGTAAACCCGAACCACCAAGCTGGCACCACGAGAAGGTTGTTCGGATAGCCAGCAACTTTATGGGGTAATACGTTTGGTGCTCAGATGGAACATAATTGATGTAGATTTTGATGAGCCCAGGAACAGGCACAGTGATTCGTGTGACTCCAGTTATCATTGAAACAACATAGGTGTAGCTATCGTTCACTAACATTGCGTTCTTTGACCCTACAGAAAGTCAGCTACTCAGTAAAGGATCTTTCCGGTAACGCGACTTCCCCGAAGTTTGCTTGGAAGTAGTCCATGAAGAACTTTGTTAACTGCCCTGCTGAAGTGTACAAAAACAACATCTAGATGATTACGATATCCAGCGACTTTGCCCATGCTTCCTGGACACAGGCAAGTTCAAAATACATTAACATGCTTGCCGAAAACCACGTTAAGTGCAATAATTATATGCATATCTTCCAGGTAAAGAGTAATGGCTCTGATAAAAGCTATCAATGATTTTACAAATAATCGATATCAGACAGATTGGGCGACAGTTTACAGGACCCCCACGAACTGCTTCATAATAGACGGCACCCACAGTACCCAGTTTCGGATCACTCGAAATGCGTCCTACATCTATGGTGCGCCAAAAATTTTGACAATCAAGAATACCAATGTGCTGATCCATCGGCCTGCGCAACGTAGAGTGCAGCTCAGGTGAACTCATTAGAGTTTGGATTTACTTCCTATATAGGTGCGTTGCAATGTCCCAGAAGTTAGAATATATTTTATTTATTTATACCTACTTCGTCACTTAGCTCACAATGATCTAATCTGGTGCATTGGGACGAACGCATATCAGGGAATAATGTTGATGAAAAAACAGAATAACAGAATAACGGAAGAACAGAATAATAGCTGCGTTTGAAGGGGATTACCGAAGCAGTTATTACGTGGTCAGCAGTGTTTGGAAGCCGGTGCTTCGTTACAAAAACCTGAACAACGTAAGCCTCTGACGTTGTAATAGCGATTGCAGGTAATGGGAAACAATGGCGGTTGATCGACGTGCTTGGCGCTATCCTTTCACAAAGGCCGTTGCCACAAAGGCATTATGCATGCCGAGAAGAAGAAGCAACTGCGAAGGAGGCAGGCCCCGAGGGCTTGTACTCCATCGAATCGAGCTCATGCTACTGTAGCAAATGCGGTAGCGTGTGCCTGTGTCAGGCAGGTCTGGTGGGTAATGAGCGCGGCCACTCAGGGCAGAAACTGAAACAAGGAGAGATCCTGCATAGAACGTAGACAGAATCGGCCCAGCGTTTGTAGGTACGCTGCATTCGATTTACTAACTGCTTGCATACAGGCTGGGTCGCTTTAGTTCTGGTTGCGGGTTTGCTATATATTCTCATTACTGTCTACATAAAGTATAGTTTGTTAACTTGCACACCTCGCTCAGGTTAATTAGTTAACCTTCATAACAAGTTTCGTGTTTGCGAGATTATCAAAAATTGTAATTCTGGTCGTCATAAACCCATAGCGGAATGTTAGGCAGCACTTGTGCTTCCTAATAAAAGTATAATCACAAGTGCGGTTGATCTCTGCGAGTTCATTAACACACATTCTATGATTCCTTCACTAGAATTGACCTCACATTGCCAAAGATGATCCCCAAGTTTGATGAAGATCAATTTCATACTACTGACCTTGACATATGAAATATCAAGCAAACAACTTGCTCATTGAAACTTCACACTACCCAGGTCCTGCCAGTGTGCCTTCTTCCATTTAAATACTCGGAGGCCCGGACATTCCAGTCCCTCTCCACAAAGTCTTGACCCTTTCAATGAAGTGTGGTCATTACCCGTCCAATTGGAAGCACGCAACCGTCATACCACGACACAAACGAGGCTGTCGCCGAAATATTGCCAATTATCGTCATATTAGTCACACACCTATTGCGTCTCGACTCATGGAAAGAATAATAAAGGACGCGATGCTTCGCTTTCAGTTGCCACGCAACCTTATCAATAAGTCCCAACACGGGCTCCTGCCGAATAAATCCTGTCAAACCTGCCAGTTTGAATTCTTAAACCACGTGATACACTACATCGACCTAGGTCATTTTCTTCCTGGACATGCAAAACGCGTTTGATCGGGTCCCACACAATGCTTTAATGACTAAGCTAGCAGCATCCGGTGTCTCCAGCCACCTCCTTTCATGGTTTTCTTCTTACCTTTCCAAAGGAACGCAGTCAGTGCAACTGGGCGACATCTCATCCAGAAAAGCATCAGTAACCAGCGGAGAATTGCAGGGCAGCGTTATGGGTCCTCTGCTGTTTTCGCTGTACATTATTGATGTATTCCAGGTATTCAAACACGTCACGCCGTACCTTTGTTTTAATGACATGTTATTTTCTCCTTCGATCCTAGCTGTCTAAATAATGGCCTCTCTAGCATTCAAAGCGATCTTAGTGATCTTAAAACATGGTGTGATCTATGGAAAATAGAGTTCTCAACAACGAAATGCAACAACATTTTTTACCGGTGCTCCATATCCCAAAACTATTACCTTATAACGGCACACCACTTGCTAACACCTTCATTGTGCGCGACCTCGATGTACACTATTAAGGCTCATTGAATTTTGGGGAACAAGCGAGCTATAGACCTGCAAAGCCAAACTTTTCATTAGCTATATATTAAAAGTAATGTGCATGTTACAGTCGCAATTCATGCTATAAAAGTTGTGTGCCCTGCCTAAGTTGAGTACTGCTCAATGGTTATTACTAACTCAAGCAAAAGTGAAAGAATGGTCATTGAGAATGTCGAGCGCTCGTTCATAAGGCATCAGTTGGGAGCATCTGCGATCAAATATCAATGACGCTGCAAGCAGCTTGGTTTAGAAAAAATTTGGAAGCGACGAAAAAAACCAAACAAGCTTTCCCATTGAAGCTAATCAAAACACCGGACTCAAGTGTCGCTAGTTATTTTAGCCGCTTGGCGATACACGTTATCCTCTATGCCAAAGGGCAAACTCATTCTCACTACCCAGCACACGTTGCTCCATACGTTCTATCTTATTCCTCTATAGATATGCGCACGTATGGAGTAAGCTACAGGAAGTCCTCAAAGCATCTGAGAGTCTCACACAATTCTCCACGGTCATAAATAGACTATTAAGCGTCCCCAAAGTAGCAGAGATCCTGGACATCTGCATCCCCGAGGACGAGCTCTGGGAAAACGGACCCAATCATATGTGGACATTCACATAACTTCTTCAACCAGCACTAATAAAGCTCTCTTCATCCCGAAACTTTCCGCTCCTTATCGCGCTCCTTGCTTTCATTTCTCTGGCAATCAGACGGCAAACACAGTGCCCTACATGACCTAGTCTAATTTAAACTTCTCTGACTGCATCCTTGACTACCGAGTTGCAAACGGTCTGGGATCTGCAGTCAATGTTAAGTCTACTACAACTTGTCAGTCTGCTGGATTCGCTTACACTTTATTAATGTAGTTAATTCATGTCCATTTCTGCTGCCCCTCAATATTTGTCTTCCCAACTTAACTATACGCTTCAACCGCAACGCGCCGAATAAGTCTTATCTGATCGGCCTCCTGCTCTACGACGACGGTGAATTCAAAGAAAAATAATCGGAACACCGAACACTCCATCCCTCTAAACACGAGTGTCTCAATGTCTTTCACACAACTTATCAGTAAACTACTTAATATACAAAACCTTTCCTCTCCAAATTGCTATCTTGGCTCTTAAGACCCGAGCATCGTTGACTTCTATAAACCCCAGCAGTAAACACTCTCCATCCCGATCCCGTCATTTTCTGCTGCGTCCTCTGTTTTTAATCAGACAGCCAACTCTCAGTGCCCTGCAATAAACTAGCATCATCTGAGCAGTCACCTTCTCTTTGACTTCTTCAATACTACCGGGATGTTAACGATCCAGGCTCTGTAGATTCAACGCGATGTCTCTCTGACCACCAAAGCCAGTTCGACTTGTACAGCCTTTATTAATGTAGCCACATCCAACCTTAACCTGTCTACCTCTCGACCTACTCTAACTGTCTGCCCAAATGAACTAGCCTCAATCACAATGCGCCGACTTATCCAGTCTCGTCCCCTCGGTCTCCTACTCACCGACTTCTTTCAGACTGCTGTGACATTACTGGCCATCGTTCAGATGACTGAGCGCCGTCTGTATTCAATCATTCTTTAATCGAGCGGCCAACTCCTAGCGCTCTACCCTAATTTAACTTACTCTCATCAGCCAAATTCTCTGGGAATACTAACAGGCTACCGGGATGACAGCGGTCTAGGCTCGGTCGATTCAAAGCAGTGTGTCTCTCACCTCAACAGCCTGCTGGACATGTCCACCTTATGCTAATATAACCAAAACATTCTCTGACCAATTCAATGCTACTGACTCCACTTATCTACCCAAATGAACCATAAGAATCAGTCGTCATGCGTTGACTAATTCAGTCTCGTCTGATCGGTTTCCTCCTCTCCGACTTCTGTGACGTTGCCGGCCATTGATCAGAAGATTGAACGCTCTGGCACCATTACCTCGAGAGCCACGTTAACTGTGGCATTTCTTATCCGCAAACGTTTTCTCTTGACTCTGTCCTCTTCTTATCGCGCTGTCACTAATTTTTCTTCAACCGGAGAGCGAGCTCTCAGTGCCAGGTCCTATTCTCCCCTTTTACTGCTTCCTGACTAGCGGAATGCAGTTTTAGGCTCTGCGTTGCTAACACACAACTTCTCTCACAATGCGAGCCTGCTTGACTTGCATACTTTGCATTCATGTAGCCACTTGCATCCCAAACCTCTCCATCTCTGCTGACAGTTTATTTATCTCCCACCTCAGCTGTACGACAATTTCTTAGTGGTCTTAAACACAGACTGGCAACAATCGAGTTGCGGGTTCGAGCCCTACCCAGGGTCCGATGGAATGCGCACTGCTGATAATTTCCGAAGGTATGAAACTCGCGTACCTGCTCTTTCGGGCGTGTGGCGGCTGTTTGCGTGAGCCTAGATGTGACGAATTTCTACCTATACCATTCAACTCTCCCTACTACTCTTCTATATTCTCAATGTGCCGACTAAGCCAGTCTTCTCTGATCGATCCCCTTCTCTCCGAGTTCTCTCAGATTGCAGTGACGTCCCTAGCTATTACTGGAAAGACTGAACGCTCTGTCCCAATTACCTCGTGAGTACCATTGACTTTTAGACACTCTATAATTAAACCACTTACTATCCGGACCGTCTCCTCTCTTTATGGCGTCCTTTGCTTTCATTACTTCTTTAATCCGACTGCTAACACTTAGTTTCGTACAATTAGCTAGTCTCCTTTAACGGGTCTACTTCTTTGACCTTTTCCAGACCAGCAAGATTTACTTATCTAGGCTCTGTAGACGCAGTGCTGCGTCTCGCTTACCTTGACAGCCCGCTAGACATGTTCAACCTTTATTAAAATAGACACTTCCATCTGTAACCTGTACAATCAATCCTTCTTCAATCGGACGGTTAACGCTCAGTGAATTGCTTTATTTTATCATTATCTGCTTTGTCAAATTCCCTGGAACTAATACTTAGCTTCCGGATTTGTCGACTAATCCAGTGTCGTCTACTCGGTCTCCGACTTTTTGAGTTCTTTCTTTTTACCGGGATTTTACGCGTTATTGTACAGAACTGAACGATTTACACTTTTCGCAATAGAGCGTCGTTGTCATCTCCACACTTTAGCAGTAAACCTTTTTTATCCTGACTGTCCTCTCGCTGTTCTCTTGGTCTTCAATCGGGCAGCCAAATCACAGTGATCTTCCTTAACGTAGCCTCATCTGGCTAGTCTGCTTTTCTGTTACCTCTTCCAGACCTCCGGGAGGTTAACGGTTTAGAGTCTGCAGACCGAAGCTAGTTTTATCCGCTGCTGAACTTGTTCATCCATTGTCGAACCAGCCTCTTCCCTCGCTTTCCTACCCCTTACTGTTGATGCTCTCTATTTACATTTCATTTTATCTGTCCGACTCAATCTCAATGCACCGATTAATAAGTTTCTTTTTATAGGTCTACCTCTATTCGTGAAGCTTGCTGGACGTAATCACCCATGTATAATATAGCCCCTTTCATATTTGAAGCGTCATTTTTCACTCCCCCCACAGCTTTTCTCACCACAACTGTAAGACCCATACTCCGTTTGCCGACAAGACTATTCTTATCTGAGTGGTGTTTTACACTCCTACTACTTCCAGATGGCAGTGCCCTTTCCGACCAGGGTCTGACAGCGATTACGCTCTCCTCCAATTACTTCTAGACCGCTGTTGCTTTTATTTTCCTCTTATTTATGGCCTCCACTGTCATTGCGCCCCATTTTTCTTCCTACAACTTACACTCATTGCGCCGAACCAAGTTATCCTCGTGCGTAAAGTCTTCGCCGCTCCGACCTCGCTCCTGTTTGCTTTTCGGCACTCGGTCAATTGCTAAGTGTCTCTTGACTATTACTTCCATTATTATGCTCACTTACCTCTCTTCATATGCCTCTGCTCTTTATCTTACGTTCGCATCTGCCTATTATTGTGACCGTACGTATGATAACGGCTCCCAATGCACGGCAGTTTTCTCCCTCTGTGCCCCTTTTCTCTAGATTCTGACGGATTTTGGACTAAGGAATTATGAGCACATTAGCGTAAGTACTCTTAAGAATTACTCTTTGCACTGCCGTCCGCATTCATCCGCTCTTAACTGATTATTTTAATTTTCTTTTCCTATTGGAACATTGCTTTACCTATGTTGCTCCCGCATTCGGCCTCATCCTAATTGTTCTTAGTTTCACCCAATATGCCTCTCGCATTCGGACTGCTGTCATCATCATCCGTTTACAAGTTTCTCTCCAACATTCGCATTATTCTCTCAACTTTTACAACAAGCTTTATTATATCGGTCCCATGACCCTGCGCGTGCATAACGTTCTTCCTACCTAGTACATGTTGTCTGAGTCACACCAGCGAAGTAATGTAAAAAACGCGCTTGCAAACCACGTATACTAAACAAAATTACACAAGTTTTAATATATCACAGGCACCGTTGCGCGCTACCAGTCTGCGTTAGTGCTTCTCGATTCAATGCTGGAATAATATATTTACATTTTACTGCGTATCTGATGGCAGGCGCGAACTAAGTCGACTTGTAGCGATTGTGAATAATTTGCTTATTTTGCATTTTCGCGTTTACCTATTTCGCTGCGGTTGTTGTACAACTTTGGTTTAATTAACTATATGTATATACACACTTGGTTACGAGCTCGCCTACCTTGGTTCTTCCTTGGTTGCCGCTGGATTGTTGTGATTGTGCGCATCGCTGCCTGCTTGGTTCACGATCGGACTCTGCGTACACGTACATTTCGGCATACCTCGGGATTTACGGCCGTCCGACGCTAAGGAGCATCAGGATACTTTATATATGAGGTATGCCGAAGTGTACGTGTACGTAGAGTCCGATCGTGAATAGAGCAGGCAGCGACGCGCACAATCACAACAATCCAGCGGCAACCAAGGTAGAACCACGGAAGACGAGCTCGAAACCAAGTGTATGTATATATAGTTAATTAAAACAAAGCTGTACAACAACTGCAGCGAAATAGGTAAACGTGAAAATGAAAAATAAGCAAATTATTTACAATCGCTACAGTACTCCCCCCTAGAGCGTGCACTAAGGAAACGCTCGACAAAGTGCCTACGGAACGTACTGAGCAAGCTTAGGTGGAAGGAAAACAACACGACCAGAACGTGTGTGTGTGGAGCTGCGTGTAGTCGGAGGGCACAGAGGACTCGGTGTACGGGCGTCAGTGTGTTGTTGGGTAGGGGGTAATGAGTCAGGGGCGGGTGTATGCTGAGGGGAGGAAACGGGATCAGTACTATCGACTGTAGGTTCAACGTAAGCTGGTTTGAGTCGGTCGGTGCTCACGGATTCTTTTGATCCATTCTTATTCAACACAAAATACCTGGGTTTCCGTGATAAGACCTAGTACGGGCCTTCATAGGGCGGAGTTAAAGGTCTTAGGACGGCGTCGGCGCGGATGAAAACAAACGGAAACTTGTGCAAATCGGGGTGGACTTGCTGTTTACATAGGTTAGGCCGCATAGACGTTGGTCGAATGGATCGAAAATTCTGCTTGAGGCGTTCAGCGTACGAGGAGGGAGCTAGTTCATCGGTGATGCGAGAGTCCAGTACCACCTCATCAGGTAGTCTGAGGGTCGTCCCGAACACGAGTGCTGCAGAGCAGCACCCAATGTCCTCTTTGCTTGTATTGCGTATGCCAAGGATGATCGCGGGCAGAAGCTCAGACCAGCGTGAGTCGGATGAACCAGCCATGCTGGCAACTGTTATTTGTCAATGAAAGCGCTCGACGAGGCCTTTAACAGCGGGGTGGTATGCGCTTGTTCTCATGTGAGTACAGTCTAATAAACGACTCAGACCACCGAACAGTGTAAAACTGAATTGGTTGGCTTTGTCGGTATTGATGGTGGATGGAACACCAAAAAGAGAAATCCAAGGTTTGACAAAAGCACTGGAAACAGATTCGGTAGATGTGTCACGTAAAGGAACAGCTTGTGGCCAACGGGTAAAACGGTCAACACATGTTAGATGAGTGAAACCGTTGGAAGGAGGTAAAGGGCCAACAATATCTACGTGAACGTGTCTAAAACGTGCGTCAGGAAGTGAAAATGTACCTGGAGTGGTGACTGTGTGACGGTGAACTTTACTGCTTTATCACCTAAGACAATGTTTAGGCCAATGTCTAATGTCTGAACGCAAATTGTGTCAGAGGAAGCGGTCGGTAATGAGCTTTACGGTGGAGCGGATACTTGGGTGTGAAAGACCATGAAAATGATCAAAAATGGCTCGACGAAATGATCGTGGGACAAAGGATCTAGTCTTACCGGTTGAAAGGTCACAGTAAACTCTTGTTCAGAGTTAAGCGGGCAGTTGTGTGAGATTTAATGAGGGGTTTGAACGAAGTTGGACAAGCTCAGGATCATCGTTTTGAGCGGCCGCTATTCTCTCCAAGTCCATGGGTGCTGACGACAACTGATTCATATGAGCGCGGGACAAGGCATTGGCAACAGCTTTGTTAAAACCGTCGATACAACGAACATCAACCCAAAACTGCGAAAGATAGTCCAGATGACGCGTTTCTCGGGGTGAGTAACGGTCCGACGCAGAACGGAAAGCGTACACCAGTGGCTTGTGATCTGTCAAGAGTATGAAACGACGTCCTTCTAAAAGGTGACGGAAATGTTTCACAGCCAAGTACATGGCGAGCAGTTCACGACCAAAGGTGCTGTACCTGACCTGAGCAGGTTGTAGCTTCCGTGAGAAAAACGACAGCGGTTGAAATTCGTTATCAAACTAACTGTTGCAAAACTGCACCGACAGCGGAACTTGAAGCATCCGTCTTAAGGACAAGTGTAGCGTCCTCAGTGGTGTTCAAGTGATGGAGAGAGGTAACCTCACTAAACTTCTGCTTGACGGCCGTGAAAGCTGCTTCAACTTCTGGGGTTATGGTTAACGTCTTTGAGTTTCCTTTCAATAAGTCGGTAAGCGGATGAAGTAACTCAGCACAGTTGTGGATGAATCTGCCGTAGTAGTTGATCATACCGAGAAATCGGCGTAGGCTTCGGACAGATTGGGGCATCGGATAGTCGAGGATCGCTTGAGATTTATCCGGGAGGGGTTTAATACCTTCACCATCGATCTTGTGACCGAGAAATTCGACCGTTGGCTGACCAAATTTGCATTTGTCCGGGTTGATGGTTATACCGTGGCTTTCAAAGCGTTCGAAAACCATTCGGAGGTGTGATAAATGCTCGTCGGGTGTGGCACTTGCGATCAAAACATCGTCAATGTAAACGTAGACGAAATCAAGGCCACGGAGGACCTGATCCATACAGCGTTGGAAAGACTGCGCTGCGTTCCGGAAGCCGAAAAAAAGGAAAAACTTCGTGACGGCCAAATGGAGTTACCACAGCGGGTTTTGCGATGTCTTCCTCCGCCATTGGAATCTGGTGGTAAGCTCTGACTAGGTCGAGTTGGGTAAAGATCGACTTTCCGGCTAGTCCAAGTGAGAAATCGTGGATATGGGGGATAGGATACCTATCCGGAACAGTGACATTGTTGAGAGCACGGTAGTCACCGCATGGTCGCCAATCGCCTGACTTTTTGACACCAGATGGAGAGGTGATGCCCAGCAGCTGTTTGAAGGACGAACAATGCCGAGATCAAGCATGTGTTGGAATTCCTTTTTAGCTGCCTGAAGTTTGTCAGGGCGCAAGCGTCGAGCTTTAGCAGTTACTGGCGGACCGGTTGTAACGATGTGATGGCGTACATCGTGTTTAGGGTGGAAAGTATCGTTACTCGCTCGAATGAGGGACGGGAACTGTCGGAGCAATGAGCAGTACTGTGAGTCGTCAGGTATGAGGATGCGAAGCCCGAGAGAATTGACGGAAGCAAGTTTGCAGGGGATGCTTAAAGACGTAGTATCGTCTCGTAATTTCCCACAACGTAGGTCGACCACAAGACCGAACTTGCTGAGGAAATGGATTCCGATGATGGGCTTTTGCACATCGGCGATGGTAAAAATGAAAGGGAAGTTACGCCGTAGTCCGAGACTCAAGGTAAGTAATTTCTGGCCGTAGGTTGCGATTTTAGTCTGATTAGCTGCCGTAAGCATTGGACCAGCTGGTTGCAGGGGGCGTTTTCCAGAGAACGGGGGAGAACGCTGACTTCTGCACCAGTGTCAACCAAGAAGTGAAGTTTGGTTGTGGAGTCAAATACGTACAACAGGCGACTAATAACCTGGCCAGCGACAGCCGCCGCCATTACTGGCTGGCCATGTGGTTTCCCGACGTAGGAGTTGAAAAGGCTTTGGGGTGTTTACACCCTGGACGGCACTTACGCGCTGCGTCTCCGAAACGGTGGTGATAATAACAATAGCGGTGAGACTGTCGTGTACGAGAGCTGCTAGAACGTCTGGATCGAGAAACGGATCGTCGCGAAGGAACGCGGTCGCGTTTGAGGTGGGACAAGGTGAGCTCTAGGTTAGAAAGTCTCTCGTTGATTGTGTCAAGTAGCGTGGTTCCGGAGGGGTTGCTTGAGCTAGTCTCAGCGACGTGGGATACCGAGGTTTTAATAAAGCGTTCGTGAACTTTATCAGCAGCTTCTGCCAGTTTGTCTAGCGGAAGATCGTCGGCGAGAACAGCTAAAATAGCCGTGGTATTCGCGGGAAGACAATTACTCCACAATTGGCGGAGAACGGAATCATCCAGTATTGAAGAACCGACGAGGGAACGCATGTGTCGGAGTAACTGAGACGGCGTTCTATCTCCAAGCTCAACGCCAGAGAGCAACTGCTGAAGGCGTGTCGTCTGAGGCTGTAGTGCGCT
>CALYDF020000752.1:0-25196 GCA_944474145.2 Dicrocoelium dendriticum | reverse complement strand
TATACCCACAAAACCGATCCGTGTCCAAGTATCTGGAAGACCTATGTGGTCCAGCGTAAGCATTGCACCCAAGTAATGCGCGAGGACAAAGCAGCTTATCAACATGCCTTAGCTGAGCCATTAAATTTGACTCCCAAGCTGCTGTACAAAAATGAACAGCCTCCGCAAGGTGAAAAGTGGCGTTCCCCTCTTCAAATGGCGGATGGTCTAACTCGGACTGCTAAAGAACTGTTCAACGTGCTGCGAAAGCTGCTGTTCATGCACCTGTACCCCTGTCCAGGAATTAATGAAGTCTGCCCAAGGACGATAGTTGTGTTGACGGACGTTTCGGCTAAACACTTGGCGCAGTGGCCCCAGCACTGCCTTGACGAGAGGCATGTAGCTGCAATGTGGAAATAAGGGATAATATCTCCCATTTACGAAGGGGGTTGTCGTTCCGACCCAGCTAGTTATCCACCAGTGCTTCTTCTGTCTGTTCTTTCCAAAGTTATGGAGGCTATCTTTGCCGACGCACTTATGTCTCATCTGGGCCACCTTGGTCACACTGCTTAACAGAAACACGGCTTCCGCCAGAATCGGTCGTGCACAACTAACTTATTGTTAGCACGAGACAGCTGAACGGAAACTGTGGATGCTGGTGCAGGAGTTGATGTGGCATACATTGAGTGTTCTAGGGCATTCGACCGGTTGGACCAGCATATCCATTTTACCATACTTCATATATGTGGCATTGGTGACCCTCTCGTCGGGTGGATTTGCAATTTTCTCCCGCACAAGCGTCTGAAGGTAAAAGTAGGTGAATGCATGTTCGACTCAACTCACGTCGAATGTGGAGTGCTAAATGGTTCTGTACTGGGGTTCCGTCTATTCTCGGTCTTTATATGCGATCTACTGAGCCACATTCAGTCAAACTGTTTACTTTGCGCCGATGACCTCAAAGAGTAGCAAGCGATAAGAGCTCCAGAAGACTGTATCTACATTCAAAACGAATTTGACAATATTCATGGATGGTCAGTCCAATATCGCCGTTTTTAATGTAGAGTGCTGCATTTACGACACCTAATGCTTGACACATATAAGCCAGTGGACCAGGATCTGCAACACTGTTCTCTCGAAAACGATCGCGCTGTGGCTTCTGACTGGTGGTAGATTAAACGTGCTCTTCTCTGTCACAGAATTTTACGTCTTCTTCTTAACCTCCCGCGGTCATCATACACTCATTCGAAACGGAATAACTCCCCGTGTTCAATGGGCATATTTTTACGGTACTAGTTCCTACGGAAAGTGCTTTGTGCTACACAAGTTGTTTTAGCGCGCTTCGTGCTTCTATCCAGATGTGCCACTCTGTTGTTTTTAACAGTGTTCACTGCCACGATACTGTGCTCGATCAAGGATTCACCATGCTATCTGGTGGTCCTAGTATTACATCCATATGATCATTTCTAACGAAGCTACAACTCAATCTGTGATTTCAATTGCATTAGCTCATGGCTCGCACTTTTCTCTCTCAGGCACTTACTACAAGCCACTTCCAACGGTTCAGTCCTATAGGAACCAATGTGGATGAATAAGCTAGCCAAACTCCGTGTATGTGTGTCCTCGTCGTGCACACTCCCCTGCGCCATCCGATATCTGTAATGCGACGCAGACAAAGAAAACGAACGTCACTCACCCTCTACCTCACGTGACCAGACAAGGGCAGCGTTCATTTTCAACAATGACCCTCAGATGTAAGCAGCAGGAGTGCATACGAGCAGTTAAGCGAGACATTATTTGTGATTTTTGCGGCCTTCCGTTCAACCCCTTCTGTGCTGGTCTAAGTCAACTACAATCTAAGTGACAAATCAGTCTGACTGATTCGCTCTGCTTTGGCCAACCATGCAGAGCAATACTAATAGCCAAATATATACTAAAGCTCGAGAAAAAGAGCGATAAACTGACTGAAAAAGTCCAGCAGATGTCGGGCTTCGGGGTTTTGTCATTAAAATCTAAAAACACCGATCTTGCTCTACAACAAACCCCTCAGAGCTCTGTCCCTAAGTTAAAAGGCTAAAGTCAGGCTTGCTAACCGCCCGACGGCATCTGCGCTACCTGTTCCGACAGTTACTAACCCTTTAAATAAGCAAGACACATCCAGCGTGACTGCTATTGACTCATCCCTAGACACCATATCTCACGAGTTGATCAAAACACCGACACCGACAGTCTAGAGCCGAGTAACATGCGCATCGATCGCCTTAATAAAAATGCCTAAAGTGAAACTCGTACGTCCATTTTCTGGACCAAGCACAAGCGATCCGACGCCGTTTTCACAACGTTCTTTATTGCCTCTCAAACAATCCAAGTGAATAGTCACAACACTCAAACCAACATTCGCTAAACAGAACCACAATACGGTTACGGTCGTGTACCCTGACTTTCCTGAGTCCAGTTATGGCACAATAAAGGGCAAGTTGGTAAATGATCGCAACCAGTGGCATTCTATCTGCGACGCGATTGATATCAGGGCTACGAAGTGTAAAGCGTCACCCGAATTCACTCCACTACGGCAAACCCCGATTACTCCGAGTAACTTTGAATTCAACTGCGGAGACAGAGATAGTCCTAATCTCAGCAGTTTATCTTCGCAACTCATCGAGCGGGGTATGCATACTACCCGATATTCCTTCGAAAGGACGGTCAAAGGAAAAAGAAAACCTTGGCGGACTTTCTACGAACGTAAGCAAAACAAACCGTATTTGTTCATGATGTTCCTTAACTACTGGGCTCTCCTGGGCACGAAACGCAAAAACGTGACCGAGAGCAGTGGTGCTACATCTGCGAAGCACTCTCTCTAGACCAAGTTACCGCTAAAGCAATAAGGAGAATTCCTTCATCTCCAAACTACAGTGGTTGCAGTCCAAAATTATTGAAACTCGTGCTACACTCCGATGGAATGACAGATGTCCTATTAGATAGCTGGTTGAAGCATCCCTTCAGGTTGCCTACCGAGATTAGGCTAGTGATAGCAGGCGCACGGCCACTAGTTATCGGCCCTTCATTGGAATATGCAACCTCAGTACAATATTTGCCTCCACAATCCTGCAGAGTTGTAGACAACGTGGCATTAGCGATTCTGATGGGCCAGGGACACACACGAGGAAACATCTCGACCTGCAGCCTGACTGAAATGCAAGAACCAAAGACCCACGCAATAAACGATTAGCGACCGACCGACGAACAGTCAGCTTAAAATTAAACACGAATTTGCTGTCCACCTACACACTTCTAACACCAAAAACACTATCATGTTTGTATACTAACACCCAAGATCATAGTAAGTTGGCCAAACTTAGAGAACGCCAGACGTCACAACCGCGGGATCTCGTTATGATTACGAAGACCTGGTTAAGCCTTGAGATTGCAGATTCCGAAGTCAATTTACCTGGTATACTTCTGCTTCGGAATGACAGAGCTGGAAGATGAAGTGGCGTAATTCTGTATTACAAGGCTAACCTCTGATGTGAAGTTATTGACCACCCAGAGATCCGTGCCCCAGATCCGCTTTGGTGCCAGATATGGTTAGAGAAAAATGACACAAGTCTTATAGCTTTGATTTACCATCCATCAAACTCTACGCGTGAAATGAACTCCAAACTGAATCACATTCTTCAGGTTGTTTTGAGCAAGACATACAGTCACACTCTTATCGCAGGCGAGTTTAATGTGCAAGATCTGGAAATAGCGGCGACCGATAGCATGTAGTTCAAAGCCTGTTTACAAGAGCTAATTTCCAGCTATCCTTTGTACAACCACATGACCTCTTCCACAAGCTGTCGATACTTGATCTTGTGCTCACCAACGAAGAACACCTGGTAGACAGAATAATTACAAACACCCACTGGGTCTCAGTAACCATGCGACTCTAATGTTTAACGATGTATGTTATGCGGAATATCCAAAGGAAGAGGACGAGAGTGTATGTACGGTCACGCACTACAACGTGCTATCCGCACTTGTTAAGTAGGTAGCTTGGACCTTCTTAACGGAAAGCCCCCAAAAATCGCCTGGGACACTTTTACAAGGACATTCATCACACTGGTAACGCACGCGTCTGAACAGCAATCCTTCCCTCGTCAAAGGAGAAAGAAGGCATTTCTCAGAGGCTGAACCCGCAAATGCATGTCTTTGAGGGATTTAGCATGGAGAGATCACAAGGACTCCCTGAATTCCGAAACCTGAACTGCCCATGTAGCAAAGCGTAACTTCTGTGTGAGTTTGATCCGCGAGTACTAGGTGACGCATCAGCAGGAGCTAATGAAGAGATACTGCACGAACCGCAAACTCTTATACATGCATATTAATGGCTTTCGAAAGGTGCAACGCAGAATTCCAGCACGGATCACGACTGACGGATGCACGCGATCAACAACGGAAGCAGACGATCTCTTAAGGTTCCAGTACTCACGAAGGTTCCAGAGAGTAACAGGCCCGATGGTTATCCCTGTTTCTATTGTCCCACCACCAGCTTTATCCAATATTAATTTTTCTGCAGGTGTGTCAAAGAAACAGTTGTCCTTGCGTATCCACAGCTTTCCTGGTGTCAATAACATTCGACCGAAGGGTTTAAAGGCAGCAGCCGATGATCTGGCGGAACCTCTGGCTATATTCGATCAGCGTTGTACAGAGGAGAACCATATTCCAACAATATGGAAGCGTGGGATAATTAATCCTATTCATAAGGAAGGTAGCCGCAAGGACTCAACCAATTACGGTCCTATAATGCTACTCCCTGTGCTTTCCAAGGTTATGGAGTCTATCATCGCGGATGCACCCATTCGCTACATGGAAAATCACAAGATAATAGTATCAGAGCAACATGGCTTCCGAAAAAAGTACTCATGCACTACGAGCTTGTTAATTGCATGCAAAAGCTGGACTGAAGCATTTGATGGTGGGACTGGAGTTGATGTCATTGATTTGGACTTCACAAAAGCGTATAATCGCTTAGACCACAGAATTCTCCTACACAAACTTCACCTCTATGGCGTTGGATAAGCAATTTCCTGAACGATGGTCGGTTGAAAGTAAGACTACGTGGTTCCCTGTCCGAGGCAATTGAGGTGGAGTGCGGCGTACCACAAACCTCGGTGCTTTGGCCTCGTCTATTCGTTATTTACGTAAACGAGCTGGAGAGAGAAATTATTCCTGATTTCCTAGTCTTCGCGGATCATATAAAATTATGGCGAGAGATTAAAGAACCGAACGACCACGAAAAGCTCCAGCGTGACCTCAACACGATTTCAACGTGGTCAGTTTTGAATACCCTGCCGTTCAATGTGGAAAAATGTCACGCTGTTCAGTTGCGCCATAAACATGACTACGTGTATGGGCTTGGGTCACATGTAGTGCAAACCACTTCCCAAGAACCCGACCTTGGTGTGCACATTCGAAGAGACCTTAACTGTTCAAAACAGACAGAGGCAGCTGCGAAGAGAGCCAAGCAGCACGTCGTCTTGCTGCGAACTGCATTCGGAATATTCGACCCATCCATCTTCCCTATGCTACACAATTCTTACGTGCGCCCTCACGTTGAATACGTCATCCAAGCTTGGCAACGTTGGTTGAAGCGCGACGTAGAAGTACGCGAGAAACTCAAACGCAGATCCACGAAGAACCTCAAAGGCCTACGAAATCTGTCCTACCATCAAAGGCTGAATTCGCTGGGAGTTTTCAGTGGCCGCTACAGAAGGCTGAACGGCGATCTTATATTAACCCACCATATATTCAGTGACCCTAATTACGCATGCCGTCACTTGCTGAAACAGCCATAACACCAATCTCAGAGGTAACCCTCTGAAATTCTGTGCACAGTTTAGCCGCCAGGAATGCCAGCGGAATTACTTTTTCCTTCGGGTTTGCCAACGCCGGAACTCTCTCCAAAACTTCGTTGTTTCCTCCCCCACCTTGAATATTTTCAAAAGCGATTTGATCTTGCCCTTGGCCCCCATCACTTCGTTGCCTAAACTGTGAAACTTTAGAGTATACTAATTATCCCTTCAACCCGGATTAGCATGTTACGTAAACCAGAGGATGCGGGACAGGAGTGAGTACTCTTTTTTAACTTTTTACCTGTAATAAAACAACTATAACTGTCCCCATCGTGCCACGTCATTCACATTCAATTCCCACATTCACTACTATTATCCAGCAGCGTATCTGCTGGATAAACTCTCAAACAGACAACCCACCTATCGCTTGATAATTGTAGTTTAACCCTCACCATCCTGCGGGACTTGTCAAACAACTGCTTTTATACCCGACATAAATCATTGTTCATTGTTCAGCGAAGGTTTCAACAACTTGATGCAGTCCAAATAAGCATAGAAGTAGGTGATCCAACTCGTGGAGCTTTTATAGAGTGCTTTCGGGCAATGTGAACCGACTGTTTTCCGCCAAATACTTCCCCCTTACAAACGTCCTTATGTTGAATATACAATTCATGCATGGCACCCCTGGTTCTAGCGGGTTCTGACGGTCTTAGAGATTCCGCAATGTCGGCGACCAAAAATATCAAGCGGCTGCGTTACTTCTCATACAAGCAGCACCTCAGCGTGCTTGGCATTTACAGCGGCCGTTATCACAGTTTGCGTGATGACCTAATCATGGCTAACCAAATATTAAACAACACTAATTACCCCTGCCATCACCTGTTGAAGCTGTCACAACAAGAAACTGAGAGGTAATCATCTAAAATTGGCAGAATTATACACTCTGTTGGAGTGTCGAAGAAACCACTTCTCTCTGCGTATTTGCCACACGTGGAATACCGTCTCAGGAGCTGTTATTTCAGCTCTCAAGTTAGCCGTGTTCAAAGCACCTGTCAGCGGTGCACTGGCCGTACTACACCATATCACATAACCCAAACTATATTACAAAAAGCAGAAAAAGGAAAACAAATTGACCTACCTTCATCTTTGCCCGGAAACCACAAACGGTAACCTTGGATAATACATAAAACCAAGTGTGAACTGCACATACGGGAAAACTGTAACCGGCGAGTTCGCAGTTTGCGGTTTTTCACTATTTCTTATTGCTATTTTTGCCTTCATTTTGCTCACCCCTATCCGATCATCCGGAAAGACATGTCAAGCTTCAGTTTTTTTCTCCGCAAAAATACCATTGTACGTTGAAAATTGCCAGCCTCACATTCTTATACATTTCGGATGGAAGGATCTAATTCAATTCGAACATGTTGCCTATCCTAAGGATTTTAGCGAAATTCCTTGAAGAGCACACGAGGAATTGAGTCATATTGGGAACACAGGTTGTAATTTTCTGGTCAAGGGCAGCTTGTGAAGGTCATTGCAAGTCCCGGCGTGCCAACATAATTGCAAACTCCATTTAACTTGTTTCAAAGCTACTGTCGAGTCAATACTACTAAATGGTCCAGTAGGTGTTTTGGACTGCTTCACTATAGGCATCTAGAAGAGTGAAAGCTGATAACTTGACAACATTGCTATGACGCGGCTGGAATCAATTCCTAATGTTCTTATGTGAATCGTCGTCCACACAGTTAGGTGCTTGTGGTCGAGCCAGTTTTTTACTCAAGGATACCTTCGTTATTTGTGGCAATATGCGAAAAACACCTAGCTTGCAGACCGTAGTAGTTAAGGCACCTGATTAGTTGAACTCAGCGTAACTGGTGCTAAAAAAGCGTGGATCCTCTTTGGCACTCTATTGATTGTGACGAAGTGTGACTGTAAACCGGATGTCCTGCAGATAGCGTTGGCTACCCCAAGGAACATTACAGAATCTGGGATCTTGAAACTTATATTGCTGTCACTAACATTGATGCATTGAGTTCTGGTGCAAATCATTTGTGTGTTATCTCCTGAGTTCGTTCTTGACATTGTACTCGATTCACATGTGACGAAGCTTGTACGATGGTTAATTTTGCCTGGTTTATCGTGTGGATGCAGCACCGACTTTTCGGTGGACCCGACTTCAGTCGGTGATATTTCATGGTACTCTTCCATCTGTACTTGTGTAGCCCGTTGCATTTGTGCGGGGTATAACCGGCCACAATCATAACTAGACGCTTGGCCACTCTACGGGGTCTAAATCAACGTTGCCACTAAACAAACACATTTTACTATTTTTCCTCCGTCAACCATCGTCGATTTCGACTCGCGGATGAGTTACATCTTTTAGTTCATCAGCTATAGCCACCGCTGTTGTTGAATCCACTGGTGAACTTATTACACTAGGTTAAACTGGGTAACTGGTTACAACGTGATGTAGTCTATCAGTGGCACTATCAGTCTTAAAATTGGCGTCGAGTCCATTATGGGTTTCTGGGGAAGTAGTGGCAGTTGCCGACCCATGGGCAAGTGTAGTTGCGTAGTGCATTTTGTTGGAGATGTATATTTGCAAACGTCTACGAATAGATATAATGCCATCAGAAACCATGGGATTCAAACGAAAGTACAGAAATAGGAAAATAAAACACAACACAACAATGTCCATGGTTTCCTCAGAGGGCGAGATACTACCCGGTTGCCCAAGCCGAAGTAGTTGTTGGAGATGAGAAACTTTTTGTCTTCGCACAAGTTCTCTTTGCAAATGTCTTTTATCTGCAGTAACGTTCATAGCCTAAACAGTTTTGTCAGAAATTTG
The DNA here is from genome assembly GCA_944474145.2 of Dicrocoelium dendriticum. Taxonomy (NCBI): domain Eukaryota; kingdom Metazoa; phylum Platyhelminthes; class Trematoda; order Plagiorchiida; family Dicrocoeliidae; genus Dicrocoelium; species Dicrocoelium dendriticum. The sequence continues at coordinate 16,538 of CALYDF020000752.1, read as the reverse complement.
GCCACATTTTTGGATAAACAGTGGCAGTCGGAACATCCGCAAATTGAAACAGTATGGGGCAAGATATGTGTGCGACCTTCTTTCTTATCCTTGTGCAAATGCACCATATGGATGCCATATCGCCAGTTCCAAGTAACATATTCCATACGGAAGTGATGGCAATTTTGTCTGTAATATTGAAGAGTACTACAATTTTTGAGCACGGTACCTTACTGAAGACTTCTGTGGTTGCCATAACAACCAACCCTCTACAGGATTAGGTGATATATTACTGCATTGGTTATTATTTGTCGAAGATCAACCATAGGCTCAGTTTTGTTAAGGACCAAGCGGAGACCATCAATGACTGCTAGTTTGGATTTTAGCTCATCCGGTTCTCCACGACGGGCTTGTAGATTTCCGCTGGCGCGGAGAACATGAGCAGAGGAGACAACCTGGCTGCACCTGAAGTCAGTTGTTTTGTCTTTCTAGGTAGCTTACCAGTAAATGCGGATTAGCTTGAACGCCACGTTTCTACTGCAATAACAGCTGGATTAGTGGCAGTCGCATCTGTATGTTTCATACTCGTTTCTGACCTCAGCTTCAACATAACAAGAGAGCATTTCATTCTCACGGTGCTAACAGGCATTTCAATTGAGTGTTCGGGTAGGTACCTAATATGATGCATGTCCAACTAATAAGTGCTAAGACTGGGCATTAGGACACACACAGAGGACGTGCAAAACTTTGGCGCACCGTTTCGAGTGCAATAAGCGCTACCCAGTGAAAGGTTATGGAAACACTTTAGAAGCCAACCAGTAATAGGACCGTGCTGTTACCGAAATTCCGCCTCCTAGTCCCCCCGCTTTTGACTGGGTCGCGCGGGGCCCCCTACCAAAGCCGAGCATTTTGCGTAGTCTGGCGTGATCTCAAGGTCCCAGTGACACATCAATTCGCAATCCTGTCAACGCCGGTGTGGAAGTAACATACGAATGCACGTGAATTCAGATAGGATTTAAAACGACCCACAAGCTACCGATCTAGTCAGAACGCCTACGTGACGTGGGCAATAGCGGTTTGTGGTTGGTGGGTTGACCTCGGAAGCTGGCAGCTACAATGGCTGCGACAATAGTGGCAAAATTAACAATAGGTGCCTTATACAGCTACCGATACGAGCAGTTGTGGAGTTGTTAGAGAGCTCTTAAGGTGAACTTCTGGAAGAGGCCACCGTTTATGATGTAGGATCCAAAAAAAGAGTTTTGTGTGCATTCCTCAGAAGAGGAAAAGCAGAGCTTGAAAATTGGTGGGTGCTGGTTATCCGCAATGCATATCTTCATGATAGCTACAGCTTTGGAAGGGGCGCGCCGAGCCTGATTCATTGAGTGTATTCAGGTGGATTTGGGATGGAAATTGTAAGCACAGTAGTAGAAAGTGTCGGAGAGTTGGAAACTTCCTGCCAGCACGCAGTTTCGTCGACAATCCGGGAGCAACGGCAAGCATGACGTACACTAGTCGAAATTGTAGTCGATCGCTGTTGCATGCACGAAGATGCGAACGACTGAAGTTAAGTAGGCTTTACAAGATTGGGAACGATACCATGGCACATTTCCCCTGCACGTTAGCATACTGAGCTACGGATGCACTTGGGTTGGACACACAGTCTGTGCACACACCCAATCGTACACACAGGTCTATTTGTCCTTCCTTCCCTACCATATAAAGGTGGGCCTCATTGTCTGTACTGTATGACCACATCGTGACCAGTAAACGCATACCACCTCGGTGTCACTGGTGAGCAAGATCAAAAAGTCAGTAACAAATGCGCCGGACAGATTCCGGTCTCGTCACACCGGCAAAACTATGATGGCTGTTTGAGTGAACGGTGCGAGTTAGCAGATAAGGCGTTTGTCCTTCGGGTTGATGTGATTCACTAACAACCTACATCAAAAAGTTGAACAAGTATAGCTAAATAAAAATAGGGTACATTTCTGTTTTGCGGAACGGTCATTTCTGGACGCTTAGTTTAATATGCATTAATAACGCATTAATTTGTGGAATTTGCATCAGAAACCTAGCTTTATATTTTCAAGCAGGATTCCATGAGTGCTACCGTAGATTTCTGAAGGCTGAAATGTTTGGGCACACTTGGTATGAAACGAAAAATTCGTTAAATGAGCTTTTAATGTAGCCAAGCTTCCGCCTACTCGACGAATGTGTGTCCCGCATCAGGAAGAAAATTAGACGCACATTATTCCTGGAATTCCGTAAGGCTAGTACACACTTCCCATTACAAGTGAGAGAGGCTGAGCCATTTTGTAAAACGACCACCGTGTTGGTTTCGAAAACTCGAAGAAGAATGAGGTTGCTGTTCAGTCATCGTAGCCGGAATGAGTATCGTTCCTCGTAGGTGAGCGTCGATGAACACCCCCCAGAGCATGTTGGTGAATGAGGGCCGTTCCATCGGTCTTGAGTATGTGACTATGTATGATGGTTCAGTATTCTGGTGTGGAGAGCACTATATGTTTGTATGCTTCAAGCAGTGAGAGGGTTGTTTTGTTCTTCAAGCTGGGCGTTTTGTTACAAACGGTTTGTTGCCAAGTAAGGTAACATCCTCAGTGCGGCTACTAGGGTCTAATTCTCACAGTCTCGTAAGTCATTGACAGATCCAAGTGATTACTGATCGTCTCCTAACTTGAATGTCAGTCTTCAATTGAATCACGTGAGCCGGCCAAGTGATCACGTCTGGTACTTATTGCTGAGCTTCGTAGATGCACTCCAGATCCAGGTGATTGTTGATCGAGTACCGTCCCGAATGCCAGGACAAGATGAACTCACGCGCCCTGCGGTTCTTTGCCCTTCCAAGTATCTATACCTGCTCCAGAGCGAACTAATGGCCCTCTCCATCCATATGCAGTAAAAGCTATTTTTCATCATGGCGGCGGATGGTCAGACCATGGTTGTGCAACTTTGTGCCTAGTTTCCTCCTCGTCTGGCCCACATAATATTTGTAGCAATGTTTGCGGAAAGTGTTGTAAATCACACCTGATGTTATTTCGTTATTTATTTGGCCCTTTGTCGTGAAAATATTGCTCCGAATAGTTTCCGTTGCTTCATGCGCAATGTTGCTCTCTTGAGGCATTAAAAGCCATGCCGTGGATGAAAGGAAGAACGACCTTGTTCCTCTCCGTTGCGCTTGTGGAAACCGTTTGTGGTTTATTCTTCGACATCAGGCAACCTAGAATAAAACTTTTAGGACAGGAATTCCGCCGAAAATGCCAATTAGGTGGGCTTCCTCTGCCTTCTTCACCTGCAGCATGCTGCAGTGTGTTTGGGCTCGTTTGGAAAGTGCCTTCAAGTAACCGCGTTTGTAAAAGGCTGGATGATTATTGCGAAAGTTCAGAATCGGCATGCGCCGCTTTCCGACAGACCGTTGTTTCCACGGCTACAGAAACATGTCGATTCAAGAGCACGCAGGTGCCACAGATAGTGAAGATTAGTAAACGCGTCTCGAGCTTTCGCTATGCCGTTTGCTAGTTCCTCTTCTGATACAGCAATCCAATTAATGGAATTCCTAGCTGCGCTTAAATGATCCATACCAACGATCAATGCAAGCATAATTCCTGCCAATCCTTGAAGAAGGCGTTATATATATAAGGCGCAAATCCAAGTTCGAAACGGTTGACAGTCATTATAAATCTGTCCAGTGCTGCTTGGCACGGTTGTGAGCTGTAACAAATGAGAACAGCATCTTCGGCATCATCCAAGTCAATAAGTCGATCATTTGGAAGAAATTCCAAACTTCCATGTCATGTCCAGTGAACGCACCTTGCAATATTTGGCCGTAGCAACTAAGTGACAGCGTGCCTACCAGTTGCACACCGTTTGTGATAGCGAATGGAGGCGGCAGTTTGCCATAAGCATTTTTCTTACGAAATACGCCAGAAAAGTGTTTCTAAAACATTTACATATTTTTTTGCACTCGTTTCTTGAACAGACACTTTCAATGTGCACATCGATCTAGCAGATCAAAAGCAGTTTCTAAGTCTAGATGGCGCGAATGCTGCGGCTGCATCCTTGGACCCAACCTGAAGAAATGAGCACTGCAGAATGATGAAACCAGGCCTACTCTTTAAGAATATGGTATGTACGGGGGTCAGTCAATATGTGAAGAAAGCAGGGCGAGTAATTTATACTCGGTTGTGATTAGAATGATCTCCCGATGATTACTGCAATTCGAACGTGAGCCATCGTTGAAAATCTGGACTATAACGTAACTGCTGCAGTCGCTATGGACAGCTTCCTGTTGCCATAGCTTCAGTAATAAGTTGTATACATCATTCACAAGTGTTTGGCCCAGGATTTCTAAAGGACTGGATGAAGTAAATCTCGTCCCCAAGGCTGTATTCAACCTCGGAAGTTCGACCTATAGGCAAGAGAGGGTATTCAAGACGGTAGTCAGGCGACCAAAGCGCTCATTCGCTGGTGAAAAAGAAATGGAAGTCCTTGACATTTGAATTGATCTTCAAATTGTTCGACTAAACTCTCCAGACGTTTCGTCTGATCATAGATTGACTTTCCCTTTTCGTTGCACAGAGTTCTGTTGACGCTAGACATTTGATGCTCGTTTCTTGTGTGCATGGGATCCATTTCGCAGGCTCCAAGAGCAGCATGTCTTTCCATCTCCGATGCACTACGAGAAAAACAGGCTTCCCTCTCTCCAGATCAGCATACATTCATCTTGAGGTCTTCGCCAGTCTTGTTTTCGGTGCCAGCCAAAATGTGGCGGGGAGCGCGATGAGTTCCAGAGACTGTGTAGACCCACTCCAAGGCTCGTAATCGGATTTGCTGCACAAAGACATTCCTGTTGCTAATATGGTCCAGTAAACAAGCGAACCGTTTCCTTCACTAGTCTTCAGTGAGCATCTACTCAACCCGAATGAGTGTAGTTTGATGTGCGTTAAGTGCATCAGGCTGCACCAGGTGGCGGGTGTCTAAGCACTCATAGCGTCGTCGTGCGCGTACGCTGAAACGCACCCGTTGATCACCACATACAAGTCACACTTATGCTAAAAATCGAGCAGCAGTCTTTGACCCATATCCTCCAGCTTTAGCTGATATTTGAATCAAAACTGACGAGTACGCCTTCAGTCACAAGAGCCTACGCCCATCGTTTCATGTGATTTGTCTAGCACTTCCTAATAGGCTACGCAAATGTGTCACCACTGTTGGTACGGGCGGGATGAAGTTTGCGATGTTGCGATATTCAGGAAGACACTTTTTAGTATTCAACATGTCAGTTTTACTAGCGTGTTCATTGCACTGTTTTTCTTCTACTGGATACCATCGTGGATGGCTGGAAGAAAACTGCTGCGTTAGAGAAAGCGGGCCATATCTTTTGTTATTTCAAGTTAATACCCATGTCATTGTTGATATTATTTTGAAGCATACGGATGGTTTCTTAGTTGGTATGTCAATCAACTCACTTGTTCACCTTTGTAGTTAAAGCGTCATGCCACGAGAAGGACCTGTTTTCAATTCCGTCCATAGTAACATCAGCACGATAATAGTATCCTGATATCTGCGCACTTTCCGCTGTTGATGACACTGGATAACGAGGGATCAGGCACTGTGACATTGTGTAGTTTTGTCCTGGGTCCCATTCTGTCTCGTTCGGGTTTTCACGAATGAAACTCATAGTAGACACTCGTTCAGATTCCACCAATGTAGACTTTCCTTTATGTACACCTCTTGTACCGTGTACTGAAATGACGGAGAAGCACAAATGAATATAATGACAGTATGCAGTGAACAGTATGCAGTGAATTATAAAAATGGCAAGCTTTTTGCCTCCTAGCTGTCTATGTAACAACACTGCGATGTGGCGATTGTGACTGGCCACCAACCACAGTTCCTGCCCCTTGCTTCTCCGGATAATCATATTTAATCCACGGACGCCCAATTACTTCTAACACCGACAATGCGATCTAACAGTCAAAAGTGTAACAGCACACACCAGAGCCTAACCAACTCAGCTGCACACATGGTTGAAGGCATTCGGTTCCGAACTTGTCTGTCATTGTGACCTCCATAAGACAAAAACAGGGCGCCTGAGTCCACAGAGGAACCATGGGTCGCTTGCGTTGCACCACCAACAGCTCCATCCACACACCCCATCTCCAGTGTAAACGCAAAGAAATGAGACCGGGAGGAGGGTGGATGGGCGCCGCGTTTCATCTTTATCCTTCAAGATGCACAGCAGCAGCTGCTGCTGCATTCCTGTCTCATTATGTACGGAATCATGCATACCAGACGTATACAAGGCGGTGGCTGGACCATATTCCGCTCCAACCAGGGTCTATGGAACCACTCTTTGAGGTTAGCATAGTCACCAGGACCGTGCACCCCGTCCCTCCAGCAACAATTCATACTTTCTTAGAGTCAACAATCGAGGTGGAGGGCCTTAGACAGGTAGGCACCTTGGCAACATTCACATCAAGCGCAGCCACACCGAGAATATCAAACAACCAACAAAGAACTTAAGTGGAAGCAAGCACACAAATTTGACACAGGAGATGCAGCAAACGAACAAAACTGAACAAACCGAATAAAGTGGAAGAACTTTTATCCAGATCAAAATGATCTGATTTAATTGTAGGTAGGGTTATCCTAACTGCGATGCAGAAGCATCATGTATGCAACATCAACCACAGCATGAGGCATGAGGGAAGCGTTTACGACCCCGAAGTGTATCATATAAATGAGACTTCCTGCTTTTCAACGTAGCGAAATCTTTCTTTTCGCGGAAGATAACAAATGGATGGTCTTACTTGTGGCAAGAATGTTCTAATCCACACCCTAATAGTACAAATAAAGCTCTGCGCCCTATAACGGTTGTGTTTAGAGTGGAAAATGGCGCTCGCTGTTTGGAAACGTAAGGTTCTACTAATCCGATGCAATATTGAAAAGACTTGCGGAATTTAGATGGCAGAACAGTTGCTTGCGACACAATGATTCTTGCCAACGGATTTCGGTACCTCAGCTTTTTCAAGATTGATTAGATACAATGTCACTGCTAAAGCGAGCTTTACCATAGCATGCATTTACATTTTGTTGTGTTTGAAATCTTCCATTACAGCTATGTATCAAACACATCACCAAAGTGTACGATAGTGTCTATTAGCATTCATAAACTTAGAAATGTGTGACAAAACCGACCAGGATGAAATTTAACGATCGCTAACCAAACGGTTACTAGGATTAGGCTCCTTGGCCTATCGACAACGGTGTATTGCCGAAGCTAGAACCAGTCTGGCTTCCTGTTTGTTCTAGCGCATTACAGGAGTGAGGAATCAGACTATGTACAACTTTGCATTTCTTACATATACGCAGTTATAAATACATCGGTTACTCTCCAGGTCCCTAGAACAGGTACAGAGTTGTTCTGTTATTCTTTATTTGACATATAGCGCTAAGGAATAAGTTGCCTGAACGAATTTGATACAATAACACCAAGTACACCAACACCAATGCCCATCATGCAACAATTGACCATGTGGCGCACTGGTGGGCATACAATTGGCTTCTACGTTTTCAGAAATCCGCTCTTCTTGGCTTATACTCTTAATTACTCGTTCTGTCTGGTGTGTTAGAATTGCATCGTCTAGCAACATGGCAAACTTGATGGCAGGTAAGGCGCCCAAGCCTTGTCGAATAGCAATATACTTCAGCTCAGTCTGCATTAGAGCTATGGGTCTCATTTCCTTCAGAGCTTTAAACTAGTAAAATAGTCCGGTAAAGGAAGAGCTATTCAGACACTATGACTTCAACACGACGAGGTTAAATACTTTTCCATACCAGATCGTTGTATGGATACTTCGATAATTTCCGAATCTGCTGCCATCTCGCTATACCTAATTTTTGACAGATGAAAAAATGCGTCACCAACTAAAAGTAACAAACAAATCGTGATTTGCACGTAACCAACGTTTTTATATATGCTCTTGGTTTTTCCTCTTTAATGCTCAGGAGCCCAGGTATAGGGGACAGTTAGGTTCATGACCTCAGGTCTAGTAGGGTTAAGAGACCTGCTTAGTTATCCAAGCCTGAACTATCCATTTCCAAGCCAAATAGAACTTCTGACGAGTTTGCTGTATATTGCTATTCTTTCCATCCGCCTATTGGTAGTCATAAAGATGGGTATTTAAGTTGGGAACTTGATTCACCTCAGCAGCGACATAAAGTGTAATCATAAGTCAGAATTATTTTTTCTTGCTATGCTCATGTACGTCTGAGAAAACCTTACGTAGGCTGAGCAGCAACAGAAACTTGTGTCAGCAGCCCAGCACAACTCACAAGCCATAAAAGTCGCTATACTCTAACTGTAAGTACGAAACTCAGTCGATGTCACTGGAAGGCCATGATTTGCTATGACTGCTAGTGTTGCCCAAAGCACCCCTAGCGTTGAGCCATAGCTTAATGCGTTTGGAGATGATGCGCTTTCAAGAACCACCGTGTTTGAGTGGTTTGCGGAATTCAAGCGTGGCAGGCTGTCCCTGGATAATGAGGCACAGTTTGGTCGACATATGGAAGTCACCACCCCGGACAACATTGCTGTCCTCCAAGCGGTGCTGGACGAAGACTGGCGCGCGCATGTGGGAAAGCTGCGGAAAGCCATTCTGATCTCATCGGGATCAATCCGCACCATTCTACATGAGAACCCCGGTCACAGGAAGATTTGCGCACACTGGGTACCCCATAAGCTCAGTGAGGAGCAGAAGGTACCTAGGGTGTATTATGGTCGCATCATGCTTGCCAGCTTTGATGGTAGAAGTTCAAGGGCCGTTTTTTGAAATCCACAGTTGTGATGAGACATGGGAGTAAGCTTTTGATCCAGAGGCCAAGCCACAATCGTCTCAATGGACGGCAGTTTTGGGGGCGCTGCCTTAGAAATTCCGGCATCAACACAGTGTGACCAAGCGGGTGGTGGCTGTGTTTGTGGCCAAGGTCTGTCATGTGGCTACTCTACCACTCGTACGGCAACGCACTGTCACCGGAAACTGATATGCTATCCACAGGCTGCCACAAGTGCCGGAAGCTGTTACCAGGCGTCGTCCAAGGACTCAAGCCCGAGGGTCATTGCTGCACTATGACAATGTACCGGCAAACAGGTCCTATGTACTAACAGATTTTCTGGCTACAGAACAATTCCACGAGGCTGGTTACCAATTCTAAAGTCACAACATGGTTCCGTGCGACATTTTGTGTTCCTATATGTCAAGAGTATGACGCGTGGAATCCGATACTAGTCTCCAGAAGCTGCAATAGAGGGGATTATTGAGCTGTTTAAAAGGTTACCCGCTTCGGCATGGTCTAGCTGCTTCTCCAAATGCTTTTGTCGCATGGAACTGTGCATTAACGTTGGTACAGAATACTTCGGGAAATTGTAAATTTTAACTTGTGCAAAATAAAACCTTTTGCATCAGGAAACTTACTGCTTTCTTGTGGTATTAGGGGCGCCGTCGCAAGTTGTTATTCCTTTCATTAGTGCGTTATTCCACACACTTGTGCTTTATATAACAATTTAGAGTTTATTCTTTAATATTATTTGTATTTGCTTTTAAAACTGTCACTCACAGGCATTCACCAAAAACTATACCTTTCGCAGAAAATTCGCTTTCATCGTGTCTAGCGCCAGGGATTATTGGTATTAATTTCACCGTTTTCATTGTCTCATCTCACCCAGCAGACTTTTCAACATAACAGTATTTTTATCAGTGCAGGATCAATTACTACGGTAAGTTTTAACGAACAATTACATTTATGTACTCCCAACAAAGTATGTTGTCCGTGCTATTTGTGTACACTTTATGTGGCGTGTAATGTTCAGTTAAATGTTTGTGTTTGCTGAAGCTCATCATCCAGGAGAGAGGAGGACAAAGCGCTTAGTGATTTTTATATCTAGCTGCACCCCAAGTGCCCAGATTTTCTATATTTGGCAACCTGCATCTACTAACAGTTGACTGGGAGCGTGCTCTCAAGAATGGATATTCTATGGAGAGAGCAGTACACTGGGTGCCGGAACAAGCCATTTTGTAATACCCCAATTTCCCAAATAGAGGAAGGACATGGCGGGAATGTTACATATAAGTTAACTGTTGTGATCATTAAATGTGGTTGGTTGTCAACCGTGGAGGCTCCTATGTATAAGTGCGATCGCCTTGTTCTTTCCACCATTTAATTGCAGAATCAAAGTCAGATTAATACCATGCTTTTGAAGGACATAGCCATTCGCATTACCCGGGTTCTTGTACGGGAACAGACGACGCTAGAACTGATGTGGCAGGTGATAACAAGTGGCCTCACGCAATTAATAAAAACGTTTGTTCCCATGGGCAGAAGGTTCCATACGGAAAAGCTTCGCTGATGGCTCCGAAGAATTGATGGAGCGTTGAAACAGTGCAACATATAAAATGCTACCATGAGCTTAGGCTGGCTCAAAATGTACTGAAAAGTTCAAAACTCTGTTGCAACTATATGCATTCGAAAGCCTTTCTAAAAGAAGCCATTAGAAAATTAATCACAGGAGATAGGGTTCGGATTAGGATCACGTAGATAGCATACAGGTTGTCACGTGCTTTTCAGAAAGTTAGAGCGGACAGCGAGCATTTATATCGGTCGCAGTCGCATTTCGTAAGCACGGGTGAAATCGAGAAAATCGCTTAACGGCGTCTGACGCTGTATCTGTCCTGAAGGATCAAAACCCGTACAAATTTCGTATCCTATTGTGTATTCAGTGATTGTCAAGCTACTTGCCAATGCTCTCCAGCCTATACTTACTGTATTATAATGCAATACAACTTGGCTTTTCATGAGTGCGCATAACGCAGGGTTAGAATCAGTTGGTAGTAGTGGTGACCCGTAACGATCATACTAAATCCTATGGCCGGGTCTTGAAATCGGCCTTTGCATTTTCACTGGAAAGTCGCCCTTACTTTATCCGCTGCGGATCTATCGGTTTTTACCATGCCTTTTGCCCTATTTTACAGTTAGACTTCTCTATTTTTTGCAGAATTTTGAAAATCGACTTTTAAGTGCCACGCGTATTGTGCGAAGTTTTCAGTAGGTGTTTTGCAATGTAAGAAATCGTCGTTCTTTGTGTTAAACTGGGGGCTAGACACCGATTCATCAACCGTATTCAGAATCGGGACCGTTGCTTCGAATGGTATTTATACTCCTAATGCCACGCACTTTTAATGGCCTTTCATAACCTACGCATCAATCTTTTAACAGGCTGAAAATGTGCACACTCGCGTACATAATGCTCATATTGACTTGACTTAAATCCTCGCTCAACAAATGTAGACCTGGTAGTCTGAAGAGCATACTTCTTAAGTGTCTGAAAACGCCTGTTGGAGTGCAAAGCTGCAACCGTCTACCTGTTTACAAGCTGACTTCATTGGAACAGTATGTTATCGATTAGGAGAACTCCTAATTTACCAAAGTGCTGTACTTCCTCCATTAAAATAGCCCGAAGCTTGGATAAGTCAAGTCAAGAAAGGACTTCATGTAAACTGGACAGTGAATATTCAGCCATAACACACACGCTTTCAGCGCTGCCGCATGAAATAAATGCAATTCAGAAAGGGAGATTAATAACAGGAAAAGCACAGTACCATCACAGTGTAAACAGGTTGGTTCATTCTCTGACGACGTCCTTGGAATCTAGCAAAAATCGCGATAGATAAGGAAAACTGATGAACGTAAGCCCGTTTCGTAAGTATATGGACTCGTATTACTGGTTGGTTGCCCAAGTCGACGTATATTCGGATAATAGCCAGTGGAATTGGTGACTTGTGTCGGTAAATACTAACATGCGTGGACACAGTTATATCAACAAAGGCAGTTTTGACACAGATATATCGCAACAAGGGTTTTGACGACCTGGAGATTGATTTGAAGTGCCTACCTAGTGGACGAGGTAAAATCACTGGTGAGCAGTACGTGCAGCGTACGTAGGTAGGTATCGTTCCCAAATCCAAGTCTGAGTCATCTTTGGTCCAATGGATCCCGATAAACAGCCGTTTGTGTGTAGCCCATCTGAGGACATCAAATAAGGTTGACTCACGAAGTAGTACAAGACGCCGCTTGTTTGTGTTTCCCGCTTATGCTCCCACAGACTGCAGTTCTGCTACTGCCAAGGACACATTCTGCCATGAACTGAATGCGCTACTACGCAGTGCTACCAGTTCAACTACTATAGTACTTGCCGGGGACATGAATCTACAAGTAGTTCACCGGAGCTCTTCACTAGCTCAGCTGGGTGGCAATTATGGGCTTAGCTCCGACTGTACGGACAACGGCGAGCGCCTTTTGTAACTGTGTGCGGAGAACCAGCTGTTGTTTAGTAGCACTGCTTTCAGGTACATTAGGCGACAATAAGCCAGTTGGTGTCCTCCTGTAGCTGTCCAGCGAAGGACCCAAATTGATCCCATTGCCATAGGTTACAGGTGGCGTCGTTCCACCCTGGATTACTGCTCGTTCTGGAGTACTTGCGTCGACTCTGATCATGCCTTGTTAGGCTGTCGCTTTTCCTTGCACTTTACCGGGAGGCACATCAATCGTCTCCCCCGGTTGGTAATTGAGAAATTATCCCAGTCCTCGGGCAGGCAAGTCTACCAAAATGCTCTGCGTACTGAACTTTTGCTCTGTTGTCCTACTGACACTGAGCTTCAGTGGAATAATATTTCGGCCGCCACACACAACGCAGTATCATCTGCTTGTGATCATATCAATCGTCACCGCACCAGTCACTGGAGATCCGAGAGTTCCGTGAATCTATTGGAATCCAGAAGAAGGCTTCCGGCTGGCTTTGAGCACAAGGTGAACAGACGGACTATTAGGCGCGAACTATAGCGGAAGCCGCGCGCTGACAAGGATGCCTGGTGGATCAGTCGGGCTTAAGGAATAGAGGAGAAGCAGGAAATTATCGCACGTTCTTCCAGCTGAACCGCGTCACGGGTCCCAGAAAACCACTCGTCAGCAAGACAATCAGAGGCAGCCTAGATGCTCTGATTCACAATAAGGAGCGCCGTATAGCTTGTTGGGTGGAACACTTTCAAAATCGGTTCAGATGTTCCCCTGCTTCCGGACCTTTGCTTACTCAGATGATGCAAGACAAGTCGTGGACTGTCAATTTAGAGGCTCCATCGGAGGCTGAGAGCCGAATCGTGATCACAATCAGCAATCATTTTCGTGCCGCTGACCCAGATTCCCTTTCACCTGCACTATTTAACGATGTAGGTGAGGTCCTCCGCAAAGCACTGACCGCTGTTCGAAGATGACTGAAAGGAGGAGACCGTCCCGGCTAGCGGGAGTGAATCGATTTTAGTGGCAATATACAAGAAGAGCAGTCGCACCGACTGTGCTATCCACAGGGGTATAAGCACAACGCCAGTTGTAACAAAAGTACTGGCTTCGATTCTCTTTCTTCGCCTCACTACGGAACTGGCATCGAAAATTAGGGAAAAGCAGGCAGGTTTCCTTCCAGAAAATGGCTGTATAGACCATATATTCACTCTGCAGCAGGTGCTAGAGCAGCGCCACACAAACCGCAGACCGACAATAACTGTTCCTCGACTTCAAGAGTGTATTCGATTCCGTCGATCGTTGCATTCTCTCCGAAGTATATGCGCAGATATGTGTTCCCATGAAATGTGTGAACATCCTTCGTGCTCTATACTCGAACACTATAGGCCACGTCACCGTCTACGGTGACCTGTTGGATATCTTTCTGCTAAGTAGCGTGGTTCGTCACGTTGTCTAATTCCCCCGTTTGGATTAATTGTTTCGTGGACTCCATTATGGTGTGTTCCCTTGCGGAATCTTACAAAGCAGGCGTTGAGGTTCCACCTGATGAAAGACTTCTTGTTCTAGATTATGCGAAGGATACCTTATTGCTGAATAACGAAGTTTGGAAGGTTCAATTAACCCTGAAATGCCGATCTGGTGTGGTCTCAATATTTGACATGCGCTTCGCACCTTCGAAGTGCAAAGTTTTGATGCAAAACCATCAGCCACATGATGACCCAGTGACCCATGATAACTAGGAACTCGCGTTAGTTGATCGATTCACTTATCTAGGCAGCTGCATCAGCAAGGACGAGTGCATAGAAACTGAGGTCAGTTCACGCAGTACAAAAGCCAGAACTTCCTTCTTGAATCTGCCGTATCTTTGGCGATAGATAGGAGTTTTCATCGATCTGTAAGGCCGTGTATAAAAGGCCACAGTGAGGGCTGTCCTACAATGTGGGAGTGGGACTTGGCCCCTTCGGTCTGATGATCCTAGGTGTCTTCAAGTCTTTGATCATCGTCGTCAGCGGAACACTGCTGGTGTTGGGTGGCACCAGCGTGCCCCAAAGATAATGTGCGTAGGCCAGTAATAGGAAGTGATAACCAAGCTAAATCCTCAGAAGAATACAGGGCACTAAAATAGTTATCTTGGTTTGGAGAAGTGCCACAGACGCTTAAATAAGGGGTTTTGTTTTGTCTTCCAGAAGTAGGGTGGCGCAAGCCTCGAGATGAAAGAAGACTGAGTTTGCAGCAGGAAAAGAAGTCCGTGATGACAACACTTGATATCGTAGGTCCGTCTCGCCCACCAGGCTGGAGTAAACAGTGTCCGGGGGAAAGTAAGAATCGCCTACAAAATCCACTATTTTAGCGATTAATCGATTATTAACGCTTATCGCATCGAGTTCGAACCTTCTGGAATGTCCTAGTAATACACGGGACTAAACACCACCCGACACCTCTGCAAAAGCTATGGCGAACTACTAACTTTGGTAGCAGATCTTCCAATTCTAGAAGTCGAAGGTCAGTAAGAGCTATAAATACAGCCAAGGTCCGTAACAGTTGTACAGTGCTTGTTGACAGCGATTACTACGTTATTTTGTCAAGGCCATTGGAGTTCTGTATTTTCCTTCGGTTGGGCTAGAAGTTTTGTGGAGCAGTAAAGTGTCAATTTCGGAATCGCGTCTAGTGTGCAAATTATAACAAATAGCGACGGAGAAAATTGTAAATGTGCTGAATATTTTGCTGCATAGTTTGAAAAGCCGTTTTTCCAACAGCAATCTCAAACGGAAGTAAAAATGAAAATGATCGATAATGTGACACAATGCTTGAGTTTGCAGACAACAGGAGCAGCTGCGGGGACATGCAGGCGAGTTCTGCTGATCTTCCCATGAATGCAATCACTGAATTCAATTATGAGGCGGATTCTGATGCACATTCGAAGCTTGCTTCAAGCGCTGGGAAGACATGTTCCGGACGGACTTGATTCGTCAGGACGACTCCTAGAAGGTGTGACTGCTACTCCACTAGCTCGGAGTAAGTGCATATTCAAGGTTCATAGACCACACGCTGCCCAAACAGCCGAAGGATCTAGCGTGTGACGAAGTAGTGTCGCAGCTGAAAGAAATTATTGGTGAGTCGATAACCTTGTTTAGTATTTGCTATCAATGCCTGAAATTTTTCAATCAGGAATCGGACGACTTTGGGGCACTAGCAGACATGATTAACCGTGAGTGTGAGCGTTTCAAACAAGGCTGCTCCACGGACGATCAGTTTAAGTGTCTCATTTTCGTCTGTGCTCTAAAATCCCCCAGTGATGCTGAGATCCGCACGCGGCTTTTAGCTAAGCTGGATCAGAATCCTGGTCTGACACTGAAGACTCTCGTAAGCGAATGCAAACGGCTGCTCACTCTGAAATACGACACCGCCCTGGTCGAACAAAATGGTCTCACACCACCAGATACTGTGCAATTCGTGAAAAAGAACAGGACTGACAACCGAAGCAAATCCTTCAAGAGGTTTACGAACAAACCGCCCACAGCATACTGGCCATGCGGCGAATAGCATTTTGCTCGCTTTTGTCCGTTCAAAAGTCATGTTTGTCAAACTTGCCATAAGCGTGGGCATAAGGAGGAATTATGCAGTCAGGACCGGGCAAAGCAAGTGGAGAAGTATTATCGAAAAGGGAATTTTAGGAAGGATGGCGCAGAGTCTCTGTCCATAGTTTCCGCATTCCAAAGTGAGTGTAAACCGAGACGACGAGTTAGCAGGGTGTTGATTAACGGGATCCCAACGAAGATGCAATCTGACACTGCCTAGGACATCGCGATTATTTCCAGAAGCACATGGAATCACCTAAAGTGGCCGAAGATGGTCGAGTCTCAGCAAGTTGCACATAATGCATCTGGCGGTGTGTTAAACTTAGTGAGCGAACTTACTTGCAAGATTGCCTTCAAAGGTGTGGAAAAGTCGGGAACGTACAACATTACAGACCGGCCGCATTTGAATCTTCTTGGTCTCGACTGGATTGAAAACTTGCAACTCCTCGATGTTCCCTTGAATCAGATCTGCAACCGAGTTCGAGCAAGTCCAGACCCACCATCAATGTTCGCCGAAGACATGACACGTACCCTGAAGCGAAAATTTGCCTCTGTCTTTCAGAATGGCTTGGGCCATTATACGAAATTCAACGCAACACTGAGCTTGTGACCAGG
>CALYDF020000751.1:0-25461 GCA_944474145.2 Dicrocoelium dendriticum | reverse complement strand
AAACGTCAGCAATCCATTTTCGATTAACCGCAAGTCATTTACCCGGTGCCTTTTTTATTGGTTTTTCCTTTGGCACTTTCTTTTGCCCCGGGGTCTCTTCTGCTGACTGCCATGCAGGTAACAGTTTGCCGGCTAGTCTTTAAGGTTTCTCATTTCACACATCTTAAAATCGTCCTATCAGATGTACAAAATACCTGCGAGGCTGTGTCTTCAGCTGCAGGCTACAGTGGGTTTATTACGGTCCTTTGCAGTATCAGCTGCTCCAAGCGCTTTGTAGGATGCACCTGTGGACATGCGGTGCTAAGGTTGCAACCGCTGGTACAAGTGTACAGTATAGATGTGAGCTAAGACACATAAGCAAAGCTACTCAGTTTTGCGGAATGCTGTAGCCGTCGGTCTAGGCGTCCTGATGTCACAGATGATACATCGAGCAACGTAGGGCGGGTTAACCAGCAAACGTGGTCGCACCTTACTTATCTGCACCGTAGATTTCATGATGAAAAGCGTGATACCTCAATCAATGTCAACAATTATTTGAAGCTCCTCAGCGAATCTAAACTTAGGTGGGTACCAATCCGCCTGAGGTGCAGGCTACTGTATTGAATGCTGCAGCTAGTTAGGATACTACTAACGGGGCTTTTGTTGGTGTTTTGTAGCTCGCTACAACGATGACAAAGTTAGGGCCTTAGTGCCAGATAAACATAAGATGAATAGGGCTAGAGAATTATTAAACCAAGTGTACATCCTGATTGACTAAAAGCATGAAGCAGTTGGGTGTTTAGCACAAAACTTTGACCGAAAATGCCACATCTGTATTGACGAGGACACACGCCGTGCTATCTTCGATCAGATCGATCAACATGGGAGCGAATTATAAACCCGTGGGATGAATCCGGCTCCTAAAGGTAATCCTTTCACTCCTTGCAGCAATTTTTCGAAGCTGCTGAACCTTCGGTGACTATTGTGAGGCAGCGCACGTTGGATGACCTACAGTGGTCCAAGCATTGCGTCCGCTAGATATCCACAACTGATTTCCTTGTTGTCAATACCGTAAACATGAGCAGACTGGGGTACATTCCTGTCGGTAAAACATTGTGTCCACGATTACCTTACGTAGTCCTTATAACTCGCGGGGTAACACAAGGCGCTGCCGTGGGTTGCATTTAAAATCGATGGCACAGAGTTTAACATTCTGATTGACGTGACCCTGGGAGAAATACTGATATTAAATGATACAATCAAATGTCCATATACCGGCGGTCGGAGCTAACTATCTTTGAGCATAAATATGCAAAAGTACAAGGGCAACTCTTGAGAAAACAAAAGTGTTTATAAAGCGGATACGACGTTAAGGTAACATAAACTTTGCATACGTTTCTGCCTCAAAACAGAAAATTACTGATCCGTAGCTGACAATGTTGCGCAAACATTGCGGGATATGTTTTAAATGAAACATTATGTGAAATCACGGCGGCAACATATTCCAGGATATTTGGGATTCTAGCATCTATATCGTGCAACCTACTTCTTATCATCTTGTGAAATAGTAGATTGAAATTTTATATTCTTTCCAAAAACGGCTCCACACGTCCATGATCAACATTAATTATTTTCCATTCTTTGCATGAATACAAAGGTATAACTGGGATTACGGTATAAATATGTAAAACCACAGGAGAAAATTTAAGGTTGTAACGTATTCTCGAAATACAGTGTAATAAAGAAAAAACTATTGCTTATTGTCATGTTGTTATCAGCTGCCTACGTCATCTGCGATTGGCAAACCAATATAACCTCTCCGGCGAACAATAATTAATGTATGTTTACTATTAAAAGATTTCTTTGTCCTAATTGACTAATAGGTTTTCCCTATTCTCCGTAAGGCGGCCTTCGTGTGTTTATAAGTATATTGTTACAAATTAACAAGCATTGATTTATTTTTGCCTTCCATTCACCCAAATATTCGTTAGTTTCTTCAGCGAAGTATTTATTTGGTTAATTTTTTATTCACACATATACTTTCATTTCGTTTTGGTTCCAAAGGCTAATATGGAGACATTAACTAAAATATAAGTGTGAAATTTTAATGCGTTCCTTGTTGGGTTCCTATGGTAATGTCGGCATTTGCCATTTAAAACCCTAGCGCTAAGTGTTTCGTTTAAGTTTGTATGATTGATGGATCAAAGGTAAGTAATATGCCGTCGCGGCCTGTTTCATATAAGTTGTCTACAGTGCCACAGGTATAAAGCATATGCTGCACGCATATTTGTAAAGAAATTCTTGTACGTTATTCTTGATTTGTAGTGAATGCGTACAATTTCTAAGACCCGCAGTTAATTTGCCCCCAATATATATATAACATACCAAGAATAAACGTAAGCGCACTTTATCGAGGCGTAACATTCTTCCTCTTATTATTGTTAGGTTGCATTTTATCAAAATGCTTAGCTGCAGGTGTGTGACGGTATTGCACGCCCCTTAGTAAAGCAGTTTACTTAACAAAATGATCTTTAGGTTTGTGATCCGCAAAGTAAGGGGTTGGACTTTAAGATGATGCATCACTCTTTATAAGTCATTCACTGATTTTCATTAGTAAGCCTCTTGGTCATGTGACGCTCAAGTATTTTATTAAGACCTGGTCAAAAGTACTTAAGCTGCTATATACAAAAAATAAAATATTCGATTTGCGGACGTACGCACATTCAATAGATTGCTAATCTTGCTCCAAAAGTGTAACTGAGCCGGTTTAGTTGACCTGCTTTTGCTACACCAAAACTAATTGGTTCGGTAAAGTTTAATCTATTAGAATAACGCTACCATAGATCCTTCTATGAAATGATCGATTTGAAATAGGTATTAAAAATAGCTAAGGCCCCTGGAGGTGTAACGCATCTATAAGCAATGACGCTAGACGTTTTTGCTGATAACAACATCTGCCACTTATGAAATCAAGACTCCAAACCTGCTGTCTTCGTGAGTTTGGTCTAGCTCAGGTAATAAGTCATTTGGTTAAAGATATGGATAACGTTTACATCATGTGAAAAAAGAGGTGTTCGTGTGTTAGCACGTTACACAGTTTGTTTGACACTTCATGAAAAAGAGCGGACCTAGTAGGCTGCATTAAACAACACCACTTGTGACGTCTTTGCTAGCTGATGCAACCTCACTTATTTTTATAAGCAAGGAAAGAAGGCGAAAGCTGGTAGATGCATGCCTTTTGTATTATCTTCTCAGCACCATTAACAATAATCGATATGCATAGCAATAACTAACAATGGTGTCAGCTTGATTTGTAGATCGAATGACGGAAGTTCAAACCTACGTCCAGAAACGATTTAGGCGGAAACGTACTGTTTCTGAACACACACGTCAGGCTTCATTCGGCTTATTGTGACAGCCTCAGCAAACCGATGGAAGCGGGGATTATTTTGACACAACGAAATGATAAACGCTGAGCCCAGCCATATCCGGTGGCCCAAATCTAATAGGGGTTTGCCTATCGACTAAGCGGTCTGCGTGAACAGGGATTCCGACGAGAGTAAACAATCTGGGCAACTTCACACTTAGCTCATCTTGGTACATGCTCCTTTATTCGGGAAGTAAGATTTTACCGATTGCGGAAGTAGTATAGGATAGGGTCGAGGCTCATTTAGCATAGGCTCTGCCTTTAGTAATTAGACGCGAGATGGCTAAGGTAAAACGTTTTAAAGAATGACAAAGAATATTTTCACTAGGTTTATTACATGGGTACTATTCCATATAGACCACGTGTTAAGGACTGTCCGATTGCTGCTTGTACAGACGGTCTACATTTAGGATCGATCTGTTAAAATTCCCGTGTTTATTAAGTCAATCATAACGGCTCCACAGTTAAAGGATCACTAGCCAGTCAAAGGGTTCCTTTGGACTAAGAGATTAAGAGTTAACAAATAATTCCGCATCAGTCGTTGATAAAAAATTACGAGCTACGGGGCCGGCCATCACCATAGAGAATTAGTTAATAATGGGTCTCGAAAACGGACTGGCAACAGTCGAGTTGCGGGTTCAAGCTTTACCAAGTGTCAGATGGAATGCGCACTGCTGATGATTCCCGAAACGATGAAACGCGAGTACAGTGCTTTTCCGGGCGTGTCGCTGCTGTCTGAATTGGTATAAGTGTGACGAATTTCTACCTATACAATTCAACGCCCTTACTACTCTTTCGTAATCAGTACGCAGACCAAACTGCTCATAATGCCAAAGTTAATTGGCGGCTTAAGTTTGGTAAGCTCGTCGCTTGGTGAGGGCGCTACCCTGTCTTCTGCACTGCACCAAATAGTAAGTCAGTGGATAGTGAGCGGGGCTATATCACATCTAGTCACTTAGTCACGATGGTCGTTGCCGTCCCCCGTAGCTAGTGGTCTCAACCACGGACTGGCAACAGTGGAGTTGCGGGTTCAAGCCCTACCAAGGGTCCGATGGAAAGCGCACTGCTGATGGTTCCCTATATGATTAAATGCGCGTACAGTGCTTTTCCGGGCGTTTCGCTGCTGTCTGAGTGAGTCTAGGTGTGATGAATTGCTACCTATACCATTCTACTCCCCTACTATGCTTCTGTTATCGGTACGTTGTAATTAGCCTATGGGCAAACGTTTGCATTCATTATTATGTTTTCTATTTCTTCATACTTTATGTTCTTCTCTGTTTCATTGTTGCTCATGGCCTGGCTGATCTCTTGTGGTAATGGATTTAGGCGTCCAAACTAAAAAGTATACCCATACAAACCATATTGCTACTGCCTCGCTTGCTTAAAACAAAAATGTGCCACACGTCATTGATCCGCATGACGAAACGGGCTAAGACTTCATCGCTCATAATGTATGCATAAAACAGCCTTTAAATCATTTGATACCCCGTCTGATGCTGCTGTCTTATGCTGCTACACCGGCATAAATCCAATTGAAGCATGGAAGTACGGGTGAAACCCATCTTGGAAATATCCTGCATGAAAGCAAGTCCCCTGGCGTGAGATCCATGGATGACCGGATTACTTTAACTTTCCGTGAAATCTACATTTCTTGTTTTCCCCGTTTCTAATCTCTCTACTATCTTCAACTGTTAATCCCTTAAAAACCCACAGGGGCTCACTGAACAACAGACGTATAATTAACTATATTATGTGATAATGTTGTACATGTGGATAAGCACATCCAATTGGTCTGTGCCTCGCACGATTGAGGAATAAAACGTTTATTTATGTATTTATGGTTTGCACGGTCAGATTTACTATTTGATCATGTTAGAATGTCCGAAAGCGCGTGGCAATTTAGTTCTATTTAATTACAAGCTGAACTAATATCTCTTTTGAGAAATTATACGGTTTTGGGACGAGTATCTGACTGTGTGGCAAAATGGGACATAATTAATGTTTCTTTCTTTACTTTAGACCCACCTTTTCAGGTGTTATATTCTAATGCAACTATAGTTGCCTATGTACGCTTGCTCCAACCAATGTCCTTTCCGACCTAAACAACGTTCCCAATATCTTTGTTATACTTGCTAACATACGGTAGAATACGCAAGCAGCAACGCGTTTTACAGATTGAACCTGACTATTATCTCTTTGTGAGTATCCACTCGTGGTTGCTCTCTGCCTTGGAACGGGAAACGATTTCGTTGCCAACCCCTTATCCCTCTTAGGTAGCAGCACTTTAATACATATGCTCATACTCACCAGCTGTCAATAACTGTAGCTGGTACTTTCCTGATGCAATTCATGTGTCAAACGCTGTCTAGAAGTTTTTGAATGCATGTGTTTACAGTAGCGTGACTAACGGCGTTACTGGTATAGGTCCATACCATTTGACTTCAGCTCATTTTATTAGTGGTTCTAAATTTCATCTTTAAATCTAACTTCTGCTAGCTAGCTTAAAACCTCCTCAGTTTGCCGGCCACGTTGCACGAGGTTATCCTGTTTCTGCAAATAGTTCGGCGGCGGTGCTCCAGGAAGTATAGTGCTTTTGGCTGGAAAGCGTTCTTCCTAGAAAAAGCCACAAATAGCCGCCTAACAACACTTTCATGTGGCATTCGTGACGTGTTATGAAATACATTCACTGCCCTGTGGATATCCGTGTTATCCTTTCCAACCCACGAACACGAAGCTTCTACTCGCACATTGCCAACGATATCAAGCATTTAAGGATGGAGCTGCACAGTAACAATCACAAACTACACAGCTACATTCACACACAATTACAAAGCTACATACCCCAGAAATCAACACCCACTGGCATGGCAAACATATCGAATTTCCGCATATTCTTTATTACGCACTTTTATATCAAAATGATCATTTTACTTTTTTATTTATTTTTGCCATGTAAATTTGGATATTGCGTAGTACTGCTCTACGATACCGGGATTTCCGTTTCTCTTGCTGTTTTTACTTAAACTACAAGCTTGTTGGCAATTTAATAGCGCTGTTTGTTGGTTTGCTTCAATTGAGCACTGCATCGCATTTTGCAGCCTTATTCTGCACTGTGGACTGAATCGTTTTGTCTTAGGACTTAAAGCGTTCTAAACTTCTCTCACCTACTTGCAGTTTCCTGCTGTCCATCATAAATGCCGCACTCGCAAGTCTTTGTATATTCCCAAGCTGCCATCGTGCTCCAGCTTGGAGTAAAAGAACATTAATCTTCATGAGCTTGAATGTAAGAGAACTGTATCCACGTTTAGTTTGCGCAAAGCTGGCGTAATATTTCTTCATTTTTCTGAATATATAAAGATGTGTATTTCTGATTCAGTACTGTTGCAAAAATTGAATACCCTTTGTTTTGGTGAAACTTAAGGTAGGACAAACATTATTTTATTGGTTATTATTGGTTTCATACTGTATCGCCCAAGAGCATGTTTAAATGTATCCCACATTTTTCATCTTATTAGCACATTAAGCAATTACATGCCCCTCATTATGTCCATACTGAAGGAAACAATAAATGCTAATAAGGTATCACTGTGTTGTTTAGTGCTCCACGTTTGCAGGTAATCATGATATATCACAGCCCCAACTATAAACTTTGTCCTACTGAGCACCAGTTTTCTGTTTGCCAGTCCCTTTTTAGTTTAATGCAGTGTGTAAAAATTTATGCATTAAGTTGTTGGAGCAAGTGCTTTATTTAATAATGATATACATCGCATTTGCACAAAGGACTAAACCGCGAAATACTTCCTTTATTTTCCAGAAAGGGAAACATTTATTCCCGTGAATACTGGAGGTCTACCCCAGCGTCTACAAGCAAGCTTCACCGTAAGCGTTAACTTATACCGGATTTCAGCTCACCACTGTTTTACCACTATATAAACTGCGTTCCGTCAAACTTGTTTTGTATATTGTTGACCAAGCACCGTGGTACTAAGAGACTGCGGCGAGAATGCGAGTCTTAATAAACCTTTACAAATTAACTAACTTCTGAACCCTTATATTTAGTTCCTTATGATAAATGACGTTCATTAGTATGTCTAAGCGGCATGCAGTTATATAAACATTTAGTTGCTTGTATTTTTGCACATGCGCAGGAAATCTTGTTAAATTTGTCCAGCGCATCACCCTAATAAACGCGGTATACGCCGTACATTTCGCTATCTTTTTCATCGCTTGTAAGTTCTGAAAATAAGTTGCCATTACATTTGCTGGTTTTTACATATGACAGAGGAGGTAGCTCCTTTTCCGCACAATATTGCGAGTTTGTGGCATTTTCTTGTCTTCTAAGTGAGTGATCGTTGATCCGCCTTTCGTATTGCTTCGACGTTTATTGCATATTGATTGCGGACACAATCAACCTTTCCACAACCAACACACAAGCTAGCAAATGAATTAAACACCTATAAGGCTTAAGCTTCTGTTTCAATTGTCACCCACCATATCCTATACCTAAAACAAAATACCAACATTTTAACTTGTCGTGCATATTATTGCTTATCGTTTGTAGAGAAAGCACCGTTTCAGCAAAAGTTTATTAGCATAAACAGCACCAGTACAGCGAATTACCAGTCCGCTAATGTGGTCATAGATTTAAATCAGCTTCACGTGACACTTCAGCCTTACTGGGGCTCGTTAGGTTGGTATACATATAACAAGTCACCCAGAGCCAAAACCAGGAAATGTTCAACTTGCTATATAAATAGCAGTAGATACTCTCGGTTTATGTGTGATTACTATATGCCGTGCCCGATAGCTAAGCAATGACATGACGCTATAACCTACTGAATGACTGATTAGCTGTCCTCTCCATTAAAGCAAGCATACTGGATAAACATTTACAGTTACATTGTACAGTGCACAAGCAATTGACAAACCCCCGTAATTTTACGTTATGCAGTCCCTACACACATCATTTAAATTTGCTTGCACTTGAAATGCATTCGTTTTTGTTAGTTAATTAAACAATATTGTTCCAAAAGCGTAACAGGCATAGTTTAGTTTACATAAATCATTAAACCTAGGACCGTAAGCCTTGCAAATAATCAAAGGGAATTGTTATCAACAAAGTACTGGGCTATAAAGCATCTGTAGTAGTCGTAAAATGCCAGGAAGATTTTGGTCTTTCCGTTAATGCAAATAGTTTGGAAAGAGTCAATTCACAGTCTAATCACAGTTGAGTTCGAGTGTTCGGTTGAACTTTACCTGCGAAGCACGTCACGCACGAAGTAACTAGAGGTTCCTTAGTAATTTTGCGTCTAACATCCGATTATGAAGCAGGCTGAGTGGCACCGTACACAGGCAGAGGCAGCAGAGTCAAAGATCATCGCGACGGAGCGCGGGCAACAAAGAAGTCTACTGTAATCCTTAATACAAACGAACAAAAGATATCATTAAACTATTAATGATTTGAAAGGCACAATGTGAAATATGAATGGTCTTTACATATCTCAATGGTAAAGCGTGTATTGGTAATTGAAAGCTAGAGATAGCTAGTTAGGAAAAGGATTAACTTGTTTGAAGAGGAAGACACATGATATCCTGAAAGGAAGCGCTTGTGATTACTCGTTGTGCGAGCGCATAAGGTTTCTGGCGCATTGGAATCGGTCCGTTGACAAACAGTGGTAAAAATTGGGATCAGTCAACCTAACGATAGGCTTAACGTCAGCGGATTTAAAACGGTCAATACTCACAGATACCTTAGATCAATTCCTCTCCAGAAAAACGTAGTTAGGCTTCCGTGACAACCTTTTATAAGGACCTTCATATGGGGTGTCAAGGGCGTGCGAGCTGCATCAATGCTAATGAAAGCAAATGCAGAAGTGTGTAAGCCCCGCTGAATTCGTTGTTTGCGGGCAGTAAACGAGTAGACGTAGGTTGAACTGTTCGGAACTGTTGTTTAAGGCCCTCGGCGCAGGACATAGGATCCATTACATCAGTGATTCGGGAATCCAAACTCATCTCACCTGGAATTGTGAGAGAGGTGCTAAAGACCAGTTCCACAAGGATGAATACTATGTCCTCTTTTAAGTTATTATGAATACCAAGAAGGACGGCTGGAATGCGTTCAAAGCAATGTAGATCAAGAGAACAAGCTGTAATGGCGGCTTTAAGCGGTCGACGGAAACGCTCGCCAAGGCCATTCGAAGCGGGAGGATAAGCAGTTGTCCGAATGTGGGTACAATCCAGTAGACGATTCAACTCTTGGAATGTAGTGGAGCTAAGCTGAGATCCTCTATATGTAGAGATCATAGACCACTTCGATAAAAGAAATCCATGAGTCGACAATTGCGCGGACGACTGTTTCTGAAGATGTGTCACCTAAACGAGTGACATGCGGACAACCATTTAACAGTCAACACGACGCAGAATGAAAGTAAAATCGTTTGATTGAGGAAGCTTTCCGACTATATCTAAGTGGACATGACTAAAACGCGCCTCAGTTAGTGAGAATGTTCCGGGGGCAGAGATAGTGTGTCCGTGTACTTTGCTGCTCCGGCAGCTAAGAGAGCGTTTAGCACCTTAACGGATATCGAGCGCATACGAGGCCCGATGTAACGAGCAGTAATCAATTTCACAGTAGATCGAATTCAAGGACGCGATAGTCCATGAAAATGCTCAAAGACGGTTCTCCGTAAAACTGGGGAATAAACGGTGTTGGCTTACCAGTGGAGACTTGGCAGTGAATCCTTGCATCTGAGTTTAACACAGGTACTTGCAAGATTTGCAACGTAGTATGCGATCAAATCTGACCGTGTTCAGGATCACTGTTCTGGGCAACGGACCTTTACTCAAGGTCTACTGAAGAAGACGAAAGTTAATGCACGTGGAA
Source organism: Dicrocoelium dendriticum (assembly GCA_944474145.2). Classification (NCBI taxonomy): domain Eukaryota; kingdom Metazoa; phylum Platyhelminthes; class Trematoda; order Plagiorchiida; family Dicrocoeliidae; genus Dicrocoelium; species Dicrocoelium dendriticum. Next base: position 15,172 of record CALYDF020000751.1, on the reverse strand, counting down.
CAGTGAAAGTGCATTTGCGACAACATTTTTGGACCGTTGTGGTAGCGAATACAGACACCGAATTGTGTGTTGTTATCCAGGTGTCATGTCTCTCTCGAGGAATAACGGTCGGAAGCGACGCAAAAAGCGTAGACCAAAAGATTGTGGTCCGTCAGGATTACGCAACGTCGTCAATAAAGCACGTGACGAAAGCTTTTGATGGTAAGATGGACCGCGGGTAGTTCGCAAACAAATTTCTAAATCTTGTTTTTCTGGCTGTAGCGGCCGTGAAAAGAAAGACAGCGGCTGCATCCCATTTTTAAGTGGTTGCTGTGGTACAGCATCGATGGCGGGTTTTAAGGTGGCAGTCTTGAGAGCGAGAGAAGATTTTTCGTCGGTGGCCGAGTAGCTCAGTGAAGCTACCTTGCTCAACTTCTGCTTGATGGCAACAAACGTTGTTTCGGCTTCTGGTGTAATGGTGAACTTCTTGGGATTACCTTTAATTAAATCGATCAAATTCTGAAGAACGGCAACACGATTGTCAAAGAACCTAACAAAATAATTAACCATGCCAAGGAATCGATGCAGGAATTTAATGGATTGAGGCAGTGCTTAGTCCGTGGTTTTCTAGGTTTTATCAGGGATAAGACTAAAGCCTTTGCTATCAATTTCGTGACAAAGAAATTCGACGTCAAACTGTCTAAATAGACATCAAAATGGATTATTTGTGATGCTCAAATCGTTTGAATACTTGTCGGTGGTGATTCAAGTGCACTTCTGGCGTGATACTTTCTACTAGGACACCGTCGATACTGACAAAATTGTCTAGATCACGGTGGACTTAGTCCATGTAGCGCTGAAAAGCATTGATTCATTGCAAGGGCCAAATGGCATACTAATTATCAGGTGCAAACCGAATGGTGTGACAACAGCCATGTTCGCCATGTCTTTAAGTGCCATTGGGATTTAATGGTGTGCTCGCACAACGTCAATCTTAGAAAAGACGGATTTCCCGGACAATCCAAATAAAAGTTCATGGATATGAGGGATGGGTATATGTTGGGGATGGTAACGGCTATAATTGTTTGCTAAGCACAGCATGTATGTCAATAATGGGACCATTTGGGTACAACCTAAAGCTGGATAGCCCCAATACTGTTGGATGGACGGGTGGTGCCGAAGTTAATCTACTGCTTACATTCACGTTTAGTCACTTGGATGTTGTCAGGTGGAGGACGTTTCGGTTTGGCTGTCACAGGTGAACCCGTTGTGACAATATGAGAATGAACCGCGTGTTTAGGCTCGGTAGTGCCGATATTAGCAAAGACCGAAGACGAGAATTGCGGAAGCCATGGTGAATACTGGGTACTGTCCTGCAGGAGGAGGCGAAGTCCGACGGAAGTGACTAGAGCTGGATGGCAAGGGCAGAATGCGAAGTGCTTCTATCCCGTAGCTTTCTTCAACGGAGATCGATCATGGGGCCAAATTTGCTATTGAAGTTGATGTCAATCATGGGCCTTTGGACTTCTCCGTTAGTAACAATAAAGGGAAATTTGGGTCCTAAACCGTGGCTTAGGGGTAACAATGTCGCAATCTTATTCTGGTTAGCCGTCTTTAACGTAATTCCGGCTGGCTTCACAAGGCGTTTTTCCAAAGATCGTAGTATAATGCTGGTTTCTGCTCCCGTATCGATTAAAATATGAAGTTTATTCGTGCGATCCAACACGTAAGGAAGGTGCCTGAGGACTTGGCCACTGACAGCCTTTGCCAACGCTGGCTGGCTTTGACGTGTTCCCGTTGCAAAAATGGAGTTACTTTAAGATAATTCTGTCTCCGGCGAGAATTAATTGCTCCTTTACCGAAGCGACGGTGAAGTAACAGTACTACTGCTGACTTGAGCGTGTTGTGCTGCGGCGGGGACGACGAGGTCTACATTAGTTAGTAGTGCGTTAACTTTGAATAGCAGACATGTTGAGTGCTAAAAGGAAGATTCCATCGTTGATCAAAGCAAGCGTATTGCTATGTGAAAAGCTGGTTGCTGTGGACTCAGCTAGTGATCAAAAGTGTACCTAAAAATAATATTCTTTTGATTTGTCCGCAGCATATGCGTATTTTTCAGTGCTACTTCGTTGCTAGGGAGGCAGAAAATCGCTGTGATGTTTTCCGGAAGGCATTTTTTTAAAGTTGGCGAAGTATCCTGTCATCCAGCTTGACGAACCAACTAGCAAACGCTTGTGTCTAAGAAGATAAGATGAGGTGCCATCACCAAACTCGACACTGGAAACTAACTGTTGCAGGCGAATCTCATCAGGTGAAGTAGTGCGTTTAAGGATAGCTGCGTTATGTTTATCGTATAGCCCTTTAGTTGCCTAGGATCAAGGATATCAATGACGTCAGAGGCACTGGAGACAAGTATGCGTGACACGACGTATATGAACATGAAAATTGGTGAATTGCTTTTAAGATTTCGTTAAGTAGCTTTTACCTGAATAACATATATAAGTGGGTTAGAAAGTTCAAAATTATAAAGCGATAGCTTGACGGAATCATCAGTAACACCATATGGGTCTGCTCAGATACGACCAAGAAAAAATACTTGTTCACAAAATTACGGCGAGGTCACCAGTTTATGTATTGCGCAGATTCAAACAGGTTCACTTACCTCCCCAATAAACCATGTCATATGCGGAAAGCAAAAGCTCTACTAAGTCGATGTATACTGCATGGGCGTACATTTTATCAGGACCCGAGCAATGGGATGACCGGGGATCATTCGCCCGCCGCAGCTCCCGAGCATCGTTTTGCTGGTCACTATAAATCCCTCAAAGGCGCAGTTATGAAGTAAACATTCAATGCTCACCTTGTTGTTCCCCGGCATTCAATATCCATGACTGTAAGGTAGTCGCACATTTGCCTGAGCGGCGCTGGTACCCTACCTACAGCCTGCGACCTTCTGCGTCCAATGCTGCTGCTTCCAACCTTAAAGATGCGGTACGTATAAATTTTTGCTAAGCATTCTTGTTTCATTGGATTTCCCAACGCAACCCTTCACAGTTGGTCAGTTACACCACGTGCATTGAAGGAAACGAAACATTTCACAACGGAGGCAGCTTCATTCCTGTTTTTCGGAAAAGGCTCACACTCACTTTGTTCCTAACCTCGTAGGCTGCGCATAGAGGTTAATCAAGGTTGTTTGAGATTAATTGTCCGTAGCACCAGTGTGCCTGCGAAAACGAACTACGTTTATTGGTGTGTTTGTTATGCATAAACTCTCGAATGCATTATAAAAGCAGCATGGAATCAATTGCTTTTCCCGTCATAACTATGAGGTATGAAAAGTTAACCGCTTACCTAGGAACCTATTTTACAATCAATCAATTATGAGCACCGCCACACTGCAGGTGGACAACAGCCACTTGGCGGCGGTAAGAGGTAACGGACGACCAAAATGGGTTCCGCCTGGCCATCCAGGCTGCTGTCAAAATACCACGCAATGGCCTTCGCTGGAAACTTCACAGCACATCCCGAGCCACAGGCCTCAGTTTGGCGTCCAACTTACCCGCGCTGCAGTAGTCGGGCTCACTTATTTCAACTATACTTCGTACCAGCGGATAATGACGCAGGGCACGGAAAGAAGCTGAAACGCTAACACGCTAGGACACCTGCACTTTGGCACCATGGGCCCCATATGTATAACTGCATGCGGTTAACACAAGCTTTCAGCACGTTGACACCGATAGTTTGTTTAGTGCATCGAGGTTCTCAGGTAAGTAACTGCTAGGCACCTTCCTTACTCATGATTCCATACATCCGCAAGCTAATATGGCAACGAGACGTACACTCTATTCAGGAATGTCCTGCTGTTGTTTTGAGCCGTCTAAATTTCTGGTATCCAATTCCCCTTGTCTTCCCCCAGTACAATGTCCACCCATCCATTTTAAAAGGTGTGCACCGGTGCATGTAATCAACGTCGTTTTGCAATAACGCATCGTGCATCTTTTTAATGCAGGCACTTTGTGTATCTGTTCTAGAGAATGTACTGGCATCATTTTGAATGTAACACAAACCATTTCTCAGGGTTCTCGCTTTGTGGGTTACGAGTCATTAACAAGCTTAAACGCGAGGTCGGGCATATTTGTGAATGGTTTAAACATTCTTACCTAACAGTGCATCCACCTTGCACACTTCCCTTTTACAACGATGTTAACTTCGAGTTATCAGGCATTACAGCACCGTGTTTGTATGAGGCAGTGGAATTTGCGTTACATTCCTAGCGGATTAACATTCTTAGTTGCCAGGGAAGCGCAATCAACCACAACAAACTACCTTGGAAAACTGCAGGTAAGTAACTTCTTGTAAACGCCAGGTTGTTAAAAGTCGTCTAGCTTCGTTGTCATCTACGCTGCTCCTGTGTACCACAGTTATAGCTTGCTGTGACTAAGATATTCTCTGGGATTCATCTAAACATATATGTTTCCCTGTACTGAAGGTAATGTTTCCTTGTAAAAGTGCGGGGGTAACCGTGCAATTCCCCATATGCATATGCATCACTTTGCCACCGCCTTGATTCCATAGGTCAGCCACCATTCCTTGCTAAAAGTATTGCCTTCACGCGCGTCTATGTGTAATAGTCACATGCACGCTTACCAAGTGCTCGCTCTTTGTTGGTCCAAATTGTTTTACCCGTTCTCTCAAATGAGGCGCATATTTGTAAATCTCTACGAATGCCCGATTTGCATGCTTTGCTATTCACCGTTTGCATGGCTATCTCTCAGGGCATATACAGCGCCAAGAGCTGCACGGTGCTGCACGAAACTACTGAATCCAATTCTTAACCATCGCCATCTGGGTCTCGCTAACCAACGTATGGTCATGTTAATGGAATCCATCCATGTCTATTTTGGCTTGTTAATTACTTCCGCAGTGCTTTCAGTCATCCTTAACACATGTTCATCGGAAGCGAAATGCAAGAGTCTATGGCTCCTCCTACTTACTTAAGCAAGCCCTTCGGCATTGCTCACGGAACAAGGTTTCCCATAGACATAGCTTATAGTGATGCGCATCCGACACTGCACAACCTGATTAGAAACCTGTTCGTAAAAGGATGTAATTACACCGACGTTAACGCTAGCAAGTCACACAATGTCAGTGAATATCGTGTCATTTTACTAGAAACAATGGTCACCCTTCTACTATGCACTCTGTTTATGTACTTATATTGGTCGTTGTTGTAGGGGACGAGGGGCACAGTCCTTGTGATGGTGCTAGGCTCGAAGAGTGGTTTCATGCATGCAGTGTGGAGCGGACCACCATCCAGCCACCACCGTGTGTGTGCTTGATTCCCCAATTATATCCTGCCTGTGTTTGCTTGTGAAGCAGTGCACTTCGGTTCCCTTGATGAAACGTGGCCCCTATCCATATGCCTTCCGGTTATATTCCCTTCGAGTTTACATTGGCTATGGGGTGTGTGGTTGCAGCTGCGGGTTGTGCAACCCAAGCCACCTATGGTCCATCGGTAGGTACAGGCGTAATTTGGCTGGCCACAGTGACAGACCTATTCGAAACCGGATACCGTCAAGTAAATATATGTGCGTGGGGTATTGCAAACATCCAGTTGTACCAAGCGTGAGGTATGCACGTGCTGCTCTTCAGTTTCGGTGTGCGTAATTGTACCCTAGTTAACGTTTCCGCTTCCTTGCTTGTTTCCACCAGCAAGATTTTTGGGTCACTGGAGCCGCACTAAGGGTCTGTCACTTAAATAAATAGGTTATCAATGCAGTTGAATATACAGCCATATCGGCCAACGGTTGGGTAATTGCATGCTATGCAACCTACCACTTGTAACTTGGCTAAAGCAGTTTAAGATTCTTTCTAAAGAAGGTTATAGGACATGACGCAGCAGAATTTACTAGATACATTCTTTCTGTGCTCGTGCACTAGCTGTGACCACAGAATCTATGATATTATTGCCTTCTAAGACATGTAGCAGACGGCATGGGCATCACATATTAAAGATTAGACATCAACATCTTATTGCACCAGTTATTCTTGCAGCACTCCATCTGACAAACGTATTGATGGCATTCGCTGCCATATTCTTTCCCTGACTCGACCTATCGCGGATGATAACACTACCGACTAAATTAATGGCTGCTGTTTAGGTTGGTGTTTGAATGTTAACTAACCAACAACAGTGGTAATGCTTGCTTAAAAATGTACCTGAGATCGCCAAAGTAGTGGAACCTCGCTGTTATTCGTATGTTTAATCCATATGTCTGCTTGTTTGCAGTTTTATGCCTCACGAGCGATTATTTTTTCTGTAGCCAGTTTGTGGTATTGCGTACACAAGTGTGCGTCTGTGTGAGCATATGATCAAGTCACTATTACGGAGCCATTATGGTTTACATAAACCCCGACGGCGTAGACCTACTGCACTAACCATTACATGTGCCCTGACAGACAGAAGGATAATAACGTACGCGAACCTACCTGCGCTTATTTTGAAACGGAGTCTAACCATTGCCAGCCGAATAGCTTGTGATTTCCTTGTTTAGCATTTTGTCCCACTCCTGTGGCAGCTATATTAATTAAGCAAACAACCTCCATGTTGCAGTGTACATACTGGCATATTGCGTCAACTGTAACTTATTATTTTGTTTCACGCTATCACATATATTATCTAACAAGGCAATAATTGTGCAGGCTAGTGACAACTACATATGGCTATTTAATAAGTTGTCCATTCGCTTACATTGAATCCATCTAGTACACCAAGTACTAAATGATGGTCTATTCTATGGCGACGTCGGTGTTAAATCAGTGTGCTATACGGGCGCTTGCTAAGTATATCTACCGTATTCACAAATATCCAGCGGGCAAAATCCCTCCTACACAAATTTATTTGTATATGCCTTATCTCACTTCCCCATTTATACCTTCGTCTTCCTATTATGACGAATGCATCAACTACATCCTTTAGCGATTGCACGTCTGAAATTCATGAAGAACATGATTCCATAAACACCACACATTATTTAGCACAAACATCTTTGCGTCCATTGATAAATTTTCTGAACACATGTTACTTACAAACGTATACTTTCCACTTACACCCTAAATATATATATGATTATACATACATACAACTAAATAAATAAATAGTTTATTCTCAAATTTATAGAGACACACCAAATCAGGCATGATCAAAGTTTATAGGCAGTTGTGTATCAGGACGATACTTAGGGTTTAATCGTGTGTCGTTGAAACGGTCAAGGCACTATAAGCGCAATGAAACGGTGCATGTAGACGGAGAATATCATATTCTTGCATGTGTCGGGAAAAAGTTGAAATATGAGTCTAGTCGACTTGCCAGTATGTAGTTGTGGGCAGTGACTTTATTCAGTGGCGAGTTACATGCACCACGTCGCACTGTTGTTAAGCAGACATGTGTGGCTTTTTATAAGGAGAACGCTTGCCAGGCGAAAACCCACCACGTCCTGCAACACTGCAGTACAGCATTTTGAATATTAATGTACAAATGGCAAATGCGCCTGCCGACTGATTTCATATTCGGTTATTCGCAGTCAAATGGCTTCTCAGTTCCTTTGTTAGTCTGACAGATAATATGATCAGGGCCGCCAAAATGGTTGAGGCCGGTTGAGGAGGGAAACATCGCGAATAGTCGTCTTGTTTTGTGTCCAGGTTAGCAAAAGTTCAAATTCTTTGCTGTCTGGATTTTTCAGATGTATAATTTATGGGAGTAAGAAGAGGTGTCCAGCTCTACATACTGGACAAGGGTTGTGGTGTTTGTAGTTGGGTCCGTTTGGTGTTCAAACATGCTCCTTGTAAGTCCTTGTCGGTTGTTACGTCTGTCTTAGACGAAAACTGTTCCTCAGTCCAATCCCAGATCTCCATGAATTTCCGGACCTCGGAGAAAAGGGAAAGTGTGGGACAACCGAGAGAAGGCTGCAAGAACAGGCGCGGAGTTAGACATTGTTAAAGTCATATGTCACAACATTTGGAGTTGAGATAAAAGCATGTACACTACGCAACAAACGTTATGCTGCAAGTGCCTTTTGAATATCCTATAGAATCCTTAGCCTTATGGGTGGACTGCTAACGCCCGCGTAGAGACAAGAGCGTTGTACCAGTAGGTAATCCACAAAGTGTCGGTTTAGTATAAGCCAAAAGTTGCTTGGGGAGAGGGCAAAGAGAGTTAGAATATTGCTGGTGATTGCAAGGTGCATGAACAGCAAATAGCTAGCGTAATACGATAGCGAGCGCAGAATAAAAAAGTAAAAAGTAAATAGGTTGCCGCTAGAGAGATCTAAAGGTCAACTGACGGGCGGCAGCGGAAAGATTGGATGCAGGTGTTCTAAAGGAATAAATGTTATTGAGATACGGAGTGCCTCCTAACAAGCACTGGATAATCGCATCTGCATGTGGCCTATGACCACTAGCTACTTCTAAACAGAGGTGCCGAATTTAAGACGACCGACAGATGCTGGCGCTAGAAAAGACAATCCGTGGGCAGATGTAGCCATTCCAATAAGACGCTTGGTCACTAGTGTATGCCTACAGGGTCAACGACTGCATCAACAAGCCAGCGAGGGTAAGTGACACAAACATTCCAGGAGGATGTATGATGGTGAGACAAGGAGTGTATCCTAGCAAGCTCAAGATCTGCGCAGAATGGACACGAAGCATACGGCGAATTGCTGCAGTGGTGAGGAGGATAAGAAGAGTGACAGATAGTGGTGCTAGGAGAGAGTAACGGTGGCCAGCAAAGGCATTCGGATTAAGCCTACTAAATACCAGTGGATACCTACAGTGACAGAAGAAGTCAAAAAGCCAGCGAAGGTGTGTGGTGCAAACAATACAAAAGAGTAAGTACTGGAGAGCTAAGGAGTGGCTCCTAGCGCAAAGATGTATGCTACCTACAATGACTCGCTGCAGCTGATAAGTGGTCACGTAGGTAATATGAAAAACTGATATTGGTACTAAAGGCGAGAGAGTATCGACGGCTAGCAATGGCATTGTGGTGAAGCCTTCTAGTGGCTAGTGGATATCTAAAGCGCTAAAGAATGATTCAACAGACAGCAAATTATGTGACGCAGAGAGTCCTAAAGGATGAAGGTTGGAGATAAAAGGGAGTGGCTCTTAGCAGCCTCCGGATATGCGCAGAGTTGCTTGGAACCTACGACCAGTAGTTGCTACTAAATAAATGTGCTGAGGTCAAGAGGATCCACAGGAAGTGAGGCTATGAAAAACTTTCGGTGGCCAAATGTCACCATTCCATTAAGCAGTTTGGTCACTAGCGGATTCCTACACTGTCACAGAATACATCAGCACGCCAGCGAAGGTAAGTGATACAGGCGTTCTAATAGATTAGCAAGGTCGCATGCTTATGTTAAATAATAGAAAGTAAACACTGGTATATGGTCGTGCCATTCTGATAGTTGCCAGATGGCTAACCCACGTACAAAGTATAATACACATGAAGGTTTTTCACATCGGACATTTTAATTCCTTATTAATCCATTCACGTATGCATGATGCATCGGCGCTTCCATCGATTCTCGCAAGCGGCCCTGTATCATATGCACTTACAGCTAAGTATAGGTATATATATATATGTATATATTCAAAGTGACCAATAACCGTTAACCAACATAGTTGTGCCTATCCACTTCTGCCTTAATATGCCATATATACACATGTATATCATATATATATTGTATAAGCTTGCATAAACCTAGGCCTTTTTATATCCAGTACCCCAACGTACCTGCGCATATGAAGGCTTGCAACTGTTTCCTTTTTCTAGTTACACCCCCCAACGAACGCAAACACGCACGAATGTTAAACATTCATAAATACTTCCCGTTCTCTATTAATAATAAATTTACCGACAGTGCATGCTCATATTCACCCTCCCAGCATATGCTAACTGCACTATGATAAACTGCTGTATTTTAAACCGTATTGAGCCCTACACGCCATCGTCAAATAATCGTCTATTTGTACTAAAGCGCGCTCGGGTGACCTTAGGTATTGGGGGACGATGATCAGCGCCAACCTTTTCGCTGGCCACCTGACCACGTTACACAGCTGACTAAGGAAGCAGCCGGGTGAGAAATCAGTTAATCGAGGAATCAGCTGCTTCCTTTACGCGGCCGCACTGTTTTCCCTTCCCGGTAGCCCCGTACAGCTCCTTACATGTACACGTAACCCGGTCGCAACCTTCAAGGTAAAAAACGGTATCCTTCCCTGGTGCTGCTTACTGCTACTACAGGGCGTACAACGAGAGCAGGATATAAACCTCGTCTACATGGTAACCTGGTCCACTGTTCACTTAGATTGGGTAGGGACGTTCGCAAAGCACATTGATGCTTACACGGTTACAGAGGTTGTAGAGTTGGAAAACAAATCTGCAAATGTAAGCAACCAATATATTTACTTAGTAATTTAGTTATGCGCACACAATATGCAGTTGCAGATATTGACATGAGTGTCACGACTGCATTTCCTGGTTGTCCAGGTCAACCATTTCTGCGACCAAGAAATCAATAATCGTTCATAATATTGCATTTCATTAATTTTTCCGTAGAAGTCAGTGTTGTGCCCATAGGTTGTGGTGCCGTATTGTGGCGCACGAAGTGCAACCATTTCTTTACTTTCTCGACAATTCCTTTGGGAGCAATGCCACATAAAGCAAACGTGTCAATAGAGTTGCTGTGAAGAACATCACGTTAAAATTTCGGTAACTTACTGTGTACAACGGAGTACAACCTTACGTTTTGAAGGCGTACGTACCTCGGGCACCGGAGAAATTAATTTTGGCTATAACACCTAGAGATAATATTGCAGACAACAAGTTCCGGGTAGTATGATGAACAGTATCGTCATGTAGGCAAATAAGATACTGCGTCTTATCAGCGGTTATAGACAATATGTGCTGCGTACCAGGGCATTTCGACGATTTGCATCCAGTAGTGATGCGTCCTATACATGCAAAGCACCCACCGTGGTGAACGGGAACGGTAAGTCCGGGTTACTTTGTTGTCGCAACTGACGCAAAGCTTCTGTAAGAGACCTCAGGGTGTCGTACCGCCTTTAAAATAAGTGGTACCAACGGCGAGTAATACCTACCGGAAAGGCGCATGCCGTCATTGGGACTGGAAAACGCACCTTGGTTAATCGCTACCGCCTTTTCAAATCGGTGGTGCCTCTTTAAGTCATGAAAGCGGTCCACCTCAGTGGCAACCGCAGTAGTAAGACGGGAAAAACCTACAGTCAGGGGTCTATTCAGTTGTTACAGGCGGCGGACGGAAATCCGTATTAGTTCTTAAGGTGGAAAATTTCGTAGTGGACTACCAGAACCTTACCAGTAAATTAAACGTCTACGTACGCAACCAGTACGCTCCCGCCTCCCGACTTGAACCTATTTTTGCAGGTGTTGTAGAGCTTCATGTTGGAACGGGTTGGTGGATATATTCAACTGATTCCGACGCCGGCATTAATTTCTGCGAATGGTGCAGTTTAATACGTGACGTCGGCAGGTAGTTTTCTCGTGGTTGTGCAAGAGATTTTCCCCCATCACAGTCGGAAGGTAGGCTGGCATGTCGCCACCTGCAATGTTAATTAAATAATAAGAACCAAAAATGCTGGATTCGTTTGCCTAGCGTGCCCATTGAAACAGGGTCCTCCCTGGCATCCGCAAATAACAGTTCTGCATACATAAGAGACACGGGGCATGCATACGGATAGTCATCTGCGAAATAAAGTCGCCAAACACAACAAACCTCTCTGCATAATCAACAGCACAGAGTTTATGTGCTTACCGGGTGCGGGAATTTGGTGCTTCTGGATTGCGTTATCATATCCGCCGTGCTGTAATTCAGGTATGGTGGCAACATGACCATAATTCTGCAGCACCTTGCTGCTAGTGCCGGTATCCTCCGATTCACGTTCCGTTCGTAAGCCTAACACGCAATACTGCGGTTGCGACCTGACATGATAAAAAGGTTATTATGTCAGATATACAATGGGAATGGTAGCGAGGTTCACAGAAAAGTATAGGCTGGGTTACTGATGTATATTAAGTGCAAAATTAAATGAGAATGCAATACATAGTACAAAAATCCAAATGCGCCGTAGGTCTAGGGGCGCAAGTTGTGCAATATGAAAATGATAATGTTTTTTCGTGCAACCTTTATCCACTTGCACTTTCAAACAACATCCTGTAGTGGCCGTTCGCAGACTTTTGGTTGCAAGACAAAGGCTACATAAATTCTTATATCCAAAGTTTGCAAGCCGCGTCTGTGCAGGACTAAAGTTTGTCGAAGACCTGACAGATAATGTTAACACCGCCGTCTTCTGTGTACATTATGTAGCAAAAAGCATAAGGCGTTTGGCATATGACAATTATTTTGACCGGGCTAAATGGAGTGCACATGGAACCCTTGATGATGAAAGCCACCTCATTATGGTACAGCACCATTGTAACACAGCATTTTGTGGGCAATCAAGAAGAACAGGGTGGCTTAGCGGATATTTCCAAACACCTGCGCATCAGTTGCAAAGGTGGACTGACGGCAATGTGAAGGGAATTTTTCAGCAAAATATGTGAGGCTCAAATGGAAATGCGGAAAACTTGTCCAACACACCATGTATTTTTACGTCCTTGACCAAGTGTACCAATGAATGCACATTGAAAGGCATTTCTACCTCACCGTATAGATCCTAGTACTTATGCTCAATTACATTCAATGCATCCTCCGCAACGTCTATATGCTTTATGTGGAACACAGGATGGCATAACATGTAAATTCCAAGGTGCAAACCTAGGAAATTCTTGTAGTAAGGAGGCTATAGAACGTACTGCAGCAAAGCAGACCCGGCATAAAATAGGAAACTGGGAAACTCGGTGGTCTTCCAACACTGTAAGCGCTCCACACTACGGCAAAGCCCGAGAAAGTCCTTGGCCAAAAACCATCTATTCCTTTCAGAAGCTCATTAAAAGTGTTCATACCTTAAACCTCAACAAAATAAATCCGGTTAAAACCTGATTGTCGTCCTGAGGACACCATGCGATGCATTGCACCCAAATACCCGGCGTGCATGTAGTCCGTGGGGAATGCTGCTATCATGCCAATCGCAAGGCACTCAAATGAAGATCTTGCTGTCTCTCGTTTAAAACGAAATGACCGATCTATTCGCTCACGGCATTCAGTTTCTGGGAAAGTTATTTTACCTTCAACATACGTGCCACTTTTACACACTTGTAACAATTGCTATACCCTGCGTGATACTGCATCCGTTACATAACTGCACGTGTTAGCGCTTCACATATAACAGCATTTACGCGAAAGTGCGAAAGCGGAAGCCCATCCTCTCAGGCTCAGTCCAACAGGTCTCACCTCCATTAACTCATTGATGGTTAAAGTAAGGAAAGCATGGACGCTGCCTGGCTTGCATTTGCCAGAGTAGAATCCGACGACGAAGGGGTTTGCGGTCCCAGGGGAATAACGAGCACATGATGAGCCAACTTTGCAACCTGGAGGATCGATAAGGCGTAAATCCATCAATGTGTAACTGGATGGCAATCCAACTACTGGAAGGGATGCGTTCCACGCGTAGAATGTTCCTCAAACCATTACACAAACCCAAATCCCCGTACGTGCCGGATGACAATGCAACAGTTTCAGTGGATCTAGCAGTTCACATTAATGTGCGGTATTCTTTCGGCAGTCCTAGTAAAAGCGGATTCAGCCCAGGCAGCATGCTGTTCACAGATGTATTAGGCGGCTTGCAATTCCACACCCATTCACGCAACAACCGCCGAATAACATAATCATGGGTTTCCAGAGACATTCTCGTGAACGGCCCGCAACGTATCCGCCATGTGTGAATCATGGCCGCCTATACGACACGGGCACAGTAAGAAACACACACATAAGGAATAACGAACACAACGAGGACTGTCCACAAAAGGAGGTAAATAAGCCAAGTATTCCTCCTCCATATGTGCAGCTTAGAATATGATACCTAGGTCACCATCGTCCTGGTCGTACGAAGGTGAAGTATTAGTCGCCGCGTCTAAGAAAACTTTTGCCGGAGCAAGTTTTGTTAATAGGCGACTTAACTGCCGCGGCGACGTTTGTTTGAACGTTCATTTACAAGACAAAATGTAAGGGAAAGTGCGGTAAGTTTCCCTGAAACGCATAACTCTATATGTCTTACAGGTAAGCATATAAAAACGGCAGTAACACTGTACCAATTGAACTCACGAATTAAGAGTGCACGTAGCGAACCAGCAACAAAAGGCGCACGACAAAGCAAGCGTACTGATGGTAATTGGCCGCCTCGATTCAAATGTTGATATCTGTTAAATATAAACAAGGATCGCCCTTGTGGGCAAGTAAGTTATTGTTAACCTTTCAGCTTAATAATAAACTAAAATTGTAACATAATACCGATTAGATTCCAGTTTTCGTCATATTTGAATAACCTTTTGGTGTATTAGTTTTTGTCAGCCGTCATCGTATGACGATTTCCTGACGATAAGAAACTATCTTGCGTCAGGTTTGCTGGGTGAGAAATTCTGCCGTCATATGCTCACTAACGCAACCAAATAGATAGTCCGTTATCCTCAAATGTGTACCACTTTATAACAGCTTCTTACGTATGCTATCAACCATGCGTATAGTGATGCTTTTGGCAGAGTAGCTATTCCTGTTGGCTTTCATAGAGGTTATCAAAATACAGTTACTTCCAGTTGTCCTTCAAAAGCTATCGGTAAGTTTCATATCCTACATTAAATATATCAGGCTAATTAGGATTCCTCCAGGTACGTACGTTGCCTTAAATAACTTCCATTTCATGCCTTCCGTTCATATTACTTACACAAAAATACGCAGTGTGGATTCCTTAAAGTTTTACTGCTGCACTGCCAACAGTATCTACGTTTTTATAAATGATTGTCACTGTACGCTTCACTGCATCTAACCTTACATGACATTCCGTAAACTACAACATTTCTCTACCTGTTGCACGAATGGTGCGCAATTTCGAAACTGTTTATTTCCCGCCGACTTATTGGCCTTCAATATATCATTACCTTTGCCTTAGTATAATACATATATATCATATAAAACGGTACCCCACTAAACGGTTCCTAATAACTTAACCC